>JANHZU010000919.1:142059-152695 GCA_032468055.1 Acrochordus granulatus
ATCATGGTTACTTGTTTCAGATGTTAGGAACAATCATTTCTACATCAAATTCTATTGAAAATGATTTTTTGGTGAATATTTTGGGGGCGTGGAACAGATCGTCTGATTTTCTATTGTTTTCAATGGGAAACCTCGTTTCGCTTTAAGAGCGTTTCACGCTAAGAGCATTCTTCCGGAACGGATTAGTCACGTCTTGTGAGGCACCACTGTATTTTCCCTCCCACTTCACATGAAAATCTATGAACTATAGCTCATTGAATAAAATACGTTTCTCAAACAGTGTGCACACACCCATACCATGTAAAAACACTGACTGCCAACTAAGGCAAATCCTAATATATAAAATCTGTTATCTAATGTTATATAGTAAGTACTTACTAACAAAAATGTGTGCTGTCCTCAGTGTAAAGGAAGAGGTGTTCTGGAGGAATTATTTTTACCGCGTCTCCCTTATTAAACAGTCTGCACAACTTACAGCACTGGCTGCACAACAACAAGCAGTGAGAAAAGAAAAGAATAGCAGTGAAGAGGATAGACAGCTAACAGGTAGCTATTGCTTTAATGTTAATAATTTTCCCTTATTTTTTTTAATTCAAGCTTCTTACATCTTTCTTCTCATATAAAATATTCTTTAGATAAATGGTAATTATAGAAAACGTCAACAATATTTTGCACAAATTGTAGAACATCCATTAGAAACAAGTTCAAGTCCCTTCTGTAGATAAAACTGAAAGGAACTGTTACATAAAATGATGTGGTGCCATCCTTGTGGGTCTAAAAAGAGAAGATGATATACCTAATTGATTTCAAAATCTTACTCTAAGTATATAATTGTTAAATCCATGTTGTTGTATTACATTTTGATTTAAGAATTAAAAATGCTTCTGCACAGAGGTTTTACAATTCGGTTGTACAGTTTTGCTACTCATGGCATGTATGTTAGTTACTTTTGTCTGCTAAATGCATTATTTAGCCTTTACATTCATATTTTGAAACTAAAGAGAATAGATTGTCCTATTACTCTCACAGCCGTTTCTGCCTGTTTTGCAGTTTTAAAAGTCTGAGAGACTACACTGATAAGCATGATAGATGTTTTGGCAGCACAGAGCAAAATCAACAATCTCTTATTTTCAGGTCCAAATGCCCAATTAGCGAGGAGCTGAAGTATTGTCTCTGTGGATATGCAGTGTTCTAGGGACGTGATTCTGATACTTAAAATATTTGTTTTCATTATCTAAGGCTAGCCAAAAAGTGCAGATCTAATTCAGAAGACCTGTGACTACTTCTATAAACTCCAGAAAACTTTCCATTACATCCTGCCTTACATCTCCTTTCCCTTCTTCCTCTCTTCTGTACGTCCAGAGAAGCTATTTTAAGCTTGACTGTGGTTTATAACCATAATTTTTGCATCATTCAAATATGAAAAATTGTATCTTGTTAAAACCACAATTAAAAAACTAGGAGGTCAAATCAATAATAAAGACAAATTACTCTTTAATAGAGTGCAAATCAAACATTAAAATATTTCTTTGCTGAAAATACAGAAATACAGGCTTGCTATTCATACATGCAAGAGCAGTAAATCACAGCTTGGTATCAATATATAGTCTTCACATGCTTTAAAACACCATGCTTCAAGAGAAAATACCATGGGAATTTTACTGTATCTATTTTCCCCCTAGATACCGTGAGGCCAAAGACACCACCTATTACAATCAAATCTCAGCTGAAACGTCAAGAGGTAAACTTTTATACATGAGAATTTAGATATGCATTTACAGCAAAGCATATTTAGAATTTCCAAAATCCAAATTATTTTCTAATGGTTCCACAAAGCCTAAGCAAACTAGAAAAGTAAAGAAATATAAATGAAATGAAGTCTGAAATGGAGTTTAAGAAGTACCAATAGTAGAAGCTCTTTTAGTTAGGAGTTTACTTAAAGCTACATATTCAAGCCATTTTTACCTGAAATTAAAAAATTAGGTTTTCTTAGTCTAGAAAATCTAAGGATACACTATAGTTAGTACCCGTAACAGTGCAGGTTTTTTTCCTGTTGGATAACAGAGGTGACATGCTTATAGAGGAACCCTAAAACATTGTTGAGATCAGATGGATATCTGACTGTATTCTTTTCTGCAATCTGCTATTATAACATAGATACAAATATACTTATTAATTTAATTACGAAAAACTACAAGTGTTTTCTTGATTTAGATATTCTGTACATGTGACCTCAGTGTTTTTCCATTCCTCATAACAATTAAATAGAATAAGTGCTTCTAATAAAGTTGTTTTACATTTTAAAATTATTCCTTTCTTCTTTAAAATTACATTAAAGGATGATGAAGAGATTTCTACTAGTCCAGGTGTATCTGAATTTGTAAGTGATGCTTTTGATGCATGCAATCTGAATCAGGAAGATTTGAGAAAAGAGATTGAACAGCTTGTGCTTGACAAGAAAAAGGAAACAACTGTAGTAGATGGTAAAATAATTATTCTTCATCTTCTAATAATTTGGTGTGCTAGTAAAAAGTCCATAAAATAGTATTTTGTTAAGGGTGGCATTTGACTGTTCTTGGTCCCAAAAATATTTTGTGCATTCAGGTATAAGATTTTATGAACACTAAATTCCACGTTGAGCATTATAAAGTCCTGTAAGTTAAGAATATACTTGCATATATTTGTTTCTATTTAGAAGAAACTGCAGATTGGGAAAAAGAACTACAACAAGAACTTCAGGAATACGAAGTAGTTACAGACTCAGAAAAACGTGATGACAGCTGGGACAGAGAAATAGAAGAAATGCTACAGAGAGAAAATTGATCACTTTGCCTTGAACATTTTGCAGAAACTGATCTGAATTTGTCCTTACACTTGCTTCAAGGACTTTCCTTGGGGCTCAAAGTTCTTTATAAAATAAGACTCAAGGTGTTACATAATCAGGTACAAAAACTGTTCTCAGAAAATATTGTCTATAACCTAGTAGGCTGTAAGGCAATTCTTGTTCATATGTTAGAGATTTTCTA
Organism: Acrochordus granulatus; assembly: GCA_032468055.1. NCBI lineage: Eukaryota > Metazoa > Chordata > Lepidosauria > Squamata > Acrochordidae > Acrochordus > Acrochordus granulatus. The sequence continues at coordinate 145,086 of JANHZU010000919.1, forward strand.
ATCATTTCAGATGTTCACAATTAAATTGCAGAAGTGATTTTCGGTTTATCACAAAGTAGTATTTGATGTAGAAAGAAAAAGATCTGGAGCACATGGACCTATATTTAGAAATCTGCCTAGAATTATCTGGATTACTGTATTTATATTTAATTTTGATATTTTCAGATGGTTAGAAATATTAAGTGAATGATCAGAAAGCATTCCTCACTATAAGTAATATTGTGACAATTCTTGTAGCAGAAAACTTGTATCTCTTATCTACTTAGAAGTAATGGAAAGTCATGTTGCTATTCTGGTACTTCTGATCCATTTATAAATAACAACTTTGGAAAATATGAGCTTTTTCAAAAATAGATAATAGAATGGCATACTCGTACCTCTGTTTATAGTTCAAATGTTGCTTTTAATTCGTACTTTTGAAATGCTATCATTTTAAATGAAGACTTAGACTGATTTTGTAACTAACAAAAAATCAATTGAATAATACTCTGCCCTTTACTCCTGTAAAAAGATACTATTTCTGTTTTGATTGCTGGCAGGTGAACCAGCAGCAAGTACATAACTAACATTTATTGAACAAAATAACCACTTCAACCACTTTAAAGGTCATATCCAAAACCACAAGTTCTAAAGGAAAACATTTTGGATTTGTTTAAGAAAAAGTATTCCTTCATTTTAAATTGTAAAATGTACAGAATACTTTATAGTTATTATTAACATAAAGACAGATGCTGTATCTATATTTAAGGAGAAATTCAGGTTTAGCCTGTGCAACTATCATTAAGTGGTGCTATAAAACATGTTTATAAAGGAATACAAAGACCATACACAATGATATTGAAAAGGTGGTTACTATTGAATATAGTACTGAAATAGTATTTCAGTTGAATGAAGTAGCAAAGACAAGATGGTATGTGAACTGTATAAAATATCCAACATTTCAGTAATTAGTTCCCTAGAGTACTAGGATAATTTTGATAACCAACAGGATAATTGTTAAATCATTTACATTAATTTTATTTGAAATATCTTATTCCTAAAAAATTGCAAAAATGTTTTAACAGTTTTCGTATAGCCAATAACTTGATTCTTTGAAATATTAAAATAATTTAAGTTCTTTTGTTTTACACAAATCCAGTACCAAGAGAATTCAAAGAGTGTTGTAATTGCACTCTACAAGTATGTAAGTCATTAGGGTGAGAACAATCACATTATAAATTAGAAAGGGGAACAAAATGTCAAAGGATAGATCATACAATATTTATAGGGGAAGCTAGATTTAAAAATTTTAACAAAATTGCATTAATAGTAACATTGGAGACTTGATCCTTAGTAACATTGGAGACTTGATCCTAGTGATCAAAAATACTCACTGGGGGCAATTTTATAGCACTCACAGCTATTTTTCCCCTTCAGGTAGCAAAATTCCCACTAGGCAGTATAGTTAATGGTCAGAAATTATACAATATCAGTCTTAAAAATGAGGTGTATATGAGACTTATCAAATGCTATAGATATTAACATTTTCCTAATATCCTATTAGTTGCTGAAGTAGTTTTTCTTCTGCTTTTCCCTTACAAAAGTCAAACTTAATATATTCTACGATGTGAAAAGTAACTATTCTGAGTTTCAGTGGTTTTGCTTCAGCACATGTGTTAGCTCTTTTCCACTATACAGTGGAACCTTGGATTGTGAGTAACGTGGTTAACGAGTGTTTTGCAAGATGAGCAAAAATTTTTAATAAAATTTAACTTGGTTAACGAGTGAAAACTTGCAAGACGAGCATCATGCAATGAGCTCATGCAGGAAATCTCAAAACTGAGCTGATGGTTCTCTCTCTGCGTAAAAAGCATAAATTAAGTGAAACCAGTAGATTCTCCTTCCAAGCAATAACCTTCCTCCTCTCCTCCCCGATGCCAGCCACAACTCTTTTCGAAGTGTAAGAAGATTGATCCTCCATCTTCCCTGTCACACACACATACACACAGTCCTCCTAGCATGGCACCATCCAGATCGTCCCCCTCCTGCCCATCTCTTCTCCCCCTCTCATAGCACATAAGCAGGTTATGATAAGAAACATTTCCAAACCCACCCAGGAAAGACATTACCGAGGGAAAAGGAAAAAGGTGGTTTTGGCCTCGAGCAGTGGCAATGGATCCACCCGACCCAACAGGGGCCACCAAGACAACAGCTAGCCGAGCAGCAGCTGATTGCCATGAATCTGCCTCAGAGCAGATCCATTGTAGCTGCTTGGGAAGGAGCAAGGTGATAAGATTAGCACTAAAGGCAGCACTCCCCTCCCAGGAAAGGCCAGATGAACTTCCTAAGAACGATATAGAAACAAGAGAACAGAACTTCAAGACTAGGTAGAAATCCTCTTACATAAACCAAGGAACCATCAAGAACTATCACCCAAATTAAATCGCAGTCGTCATTCTCTGCCCAGCTTGGATAGGACCCTTGGGGACCCCTGCCTCAAAATCTTTTAGCAAAAGTTAAAGTGCTGGTTAATTTGTTTTATTTTTACTTTATATTGTGTATTAATAGTTATTTGTTTCAGCTATTAGGGACAATTGTTTGTACATAAAATACCATTGAAAATGATTTTATATGAATATTTTTGGGTGTGTGGAACAGATCATCCGACTTTACATTGTTTCCTATGGGAAAATTAGCTTTGGTATACAAGTGTTTTAGATTAAGAGCATTCTTCCAGAATTAATTATGCTCTCAATCCAAGGTTCCACTGTATTATAAAGACTATCCTGATTTTAAAGTTACATTAGTTTTTTCCTTAAAAATCATCTATTATGAAATACCAGTTTGACAAACTTTTTGCTACGTAAATGTTAAATTGGAATGTTGAGCACTAGAGTAACATACAAAAGATGTAGCCATATTTTATTGCCAGGACTTCTCTCCATTTGTAGAATAATAAACTTAAAAGAAGCAGCCTTCTGGTTCATTAGCCACCATCATAAATGCAATTCCACTTTGCTTAAAGGCAGATAGAGCAGAGTTTATTAAATTACTTATTAATATACAGCATTAATGTGTCTGCACGGGAAGCTAAAACACTTGTATAAATTTAGATTCTGACAAACAGCTTTGATCATCTTCCTATTTTTTTCATAATTTATTAGTCTTTTTTGCAGTGAAATAAATTGGCATCTATCTTCTTTCACGGGCTGATGTGGGGGTTTGCAAGGCAGACAAGCACAAAGGTACTGCTGCATGCAGTAAGTGGAAATCCACTTGCATGATGCTGATTCTAACCCCTGGGATATAAAACATTTTCTCTCTCATGTCGAAATATTGTTGCAAGTGTTTTTGATCTATAACATATTTATCATTTTTGCATACTGTCTCAATTACTGGGATTCTGGCACATTCACAGCAATCATATAACAAAATCCTAATAGCTGAGAAGCATGAAATAAGCAATTGTTACTCAACAACCATGCTATGGGCTCAGGGCTGTTGGAATAGAATAATTTTCAGAGCCTTTTTAAACAAAAGTAAAAAAGGGGTACACTACTTCCAAAGTCCAACTATTCTAGAGTATGGAGAAGAAAAACTTGGGAAGATTTGATGTCCTATTTATTCAATTTATATTTCTGGCCATCTCACTTTTATGTCACTCTATGTGGCTTACAATAAAATAAATTAAATACACAGTATAAAAAATAAAATACATAGCATCAGGCCATTGTCCAACCAATCATCCACACAGCCAGGAAAAGAGTTCTATCCCACACTCAGGAACCCTGGCTCAACAACAAAACCAAATTTTCAAAGCTTTTGAAAGATCAACAGGGGTGACGTCAATCTAATCTCAAGGTGGCCGATGCTTGAGAAGGCAGGTGTCATAACAAAAAAGGCTACCCTTCTGGGCAATACTCATTAGTCAACAAACATGACATCTTGCTGGATGTGGTAGGAAAGGTAGAGACAGTTAGGTGAGATGATCCCATAAATACATCAGTCCCAAGCCATAAAGGACTTTAAAGCGAACAACCAAAATCTTGAACTCAACCCAGAAACACAGAAGAAGTCAATGTAGCTCATGGAACAATGTGGTGTCACTGAATAACCAGTTCCAGTAATAGCACCAGTAATAGCACCAACAGTACTGTTCAAGGGTAGCCCCATTAAAGTCCAGTTGGCTAGATTCCTGTCCTACCCCATAGGGCTCTCAAAGCAAACATTTCATTAGCGCTGGCCTTTTGGCAGGCCTAGCCTTGTTTTCAATGTACCACGGGATATTTGTTACTGTATACAACCACCGGTAATAATTATTCCTGACAAGCACATTTCTGTCAAAAAAATTGTAACACCGATACCCTCACTGTCCTCAAACCTCCTAAGATTTCACTAAAAACCTTACAGCCAAGACATGTTTGTAGGAAGAAAATCTTACACGCTCTGTTCCCTCATCACAGAGAAAGTTTGAAACTTTCCCCAAAACTCCCCAGTTTCTATCTGAGGACTGATCTATAAATCTCCTGCAATCCAAATCCCTTTTCAGCCCTCTGCTCCTCCTTAGTCATTTGACCATTTCTCCCAAGACACACTTTGCAATATCAATTTTCTCATTTTCCAACCATACGAGCTTCTTTCCACTCTCTACCTTCGTGGCTATCTGTCATCGAGCTCTTTACAAACTCTCAGAGATCAAAGGTGGGATCAGGCTTCTGTACCAGATCAATGTTGTGTTTGCACAATGGTGGCAGCCTACATACTCCTGTTTCATCTTCCTGTGGGCACCTACATCAACAGCGCTACCACACAATTCACCATTCCCCATCATCTGCAGCACTTGTCATCTTTGAGTCCAATCCAGATTCAGTCCAGGTGCACTTCTGCCTCTCTTGTAGTCAGTAGTCCCTCCATATTCCATTTTACCACTTTTTCAATATCCAGTTTTCCACTTTCAATAATCTACATAGTACTTTCTCTACTTGGCTTTTCTACATCCGTCTTACTTCCCATTATCCTACCAGATAAAGTCTTACTGAACCATCCCCACAAGACAGACAGCCAACTCATGCCAGCTAAAATGCTCTATCTGGTTTGGAGTGCTATCTGAGTGCTATCTGAGAAAAAATCAAGTATAAATTAAAATTTTCAGATTCTTTACTGATCGCTTGCATTGCATTCTGAAGCAAATATTAACTATGTTCATATGAGATGCTTAGTTAACCCTGATTTACACAAGTTACCAGTTATTCCGGCTTCACACAACACATTAACACACCATAAACAAAAAACATGGGCTTTGTAGTACACTCAACTGTAGCTGAGTAGTTTGTGGTTCAGAACGTAATGCAAACACATAGTACGTAATTAGGCAGATTCCTTCAAACTTGCCAGATTGTGTGTATATTGATTTTAATAAAAAAAAAATGACAGAATTTACCTCGACTGAACTCCTCTCCTTACTTCCACGCTCTAGTATACGTCTTGCATTTACCATTATCAATAATTTAAAAAACGACGTCTGAGCTTCACCGGAATGCTGCTACATATGTGATAAGCATGTTTTGATGCTGTCTCTCAACTGGAAAACATTCCGTTACACGCTCACACGCAGCGCAACGACCACATTCGTTGCAGACGTACAAGTACTTCAAGTGAGGTCGCTCTACGCGTTTACGCAAAAGATATTGGGGAAATACGGTGTGTTTTTTTTTTCGCCTCGAAAGAGATTCTGAGCGTGCCGGGCAGACGGCGGGGTCACCGTCAGCCCCCTCCTAACTTGAAGGACCAAGCTAAATAAATTCCAGTAATGCACATTTCGTGGAAGGAAGAAGATGCAGGCTGGGAAAAGGGCCGCGGCCGCTGTGGGATAACGCAGCTGTCAGCCTCCCCGAACCCTGCCCGCGAAATAAGTGAAGGGCAGGAGCAATTATTTCATCAGGTCCTCCAGTTCTTTCACGTGGTGCGGCTGCGGAAATACCTTTGGGAAACGAGTGCCTCGGACATCCGTCCGAGCCTCCCGAGGGCAGGGGTTGCGAAGAATCGCAGACTTAAGAAGACTCACCACTCTCTGAGAGAGCGCCTCAGAAGCCAAAGGCACCTGGCGGGAAACATTGGCTCGCAGCCGCCGCCGCCATCGCAAGACCGAAAGGGAAACGCGGCCGAAAAAACTACATCTCCCGTGAAGCGTCGGGAACAAATCTCGACTTGAGAGAAAAGCGAAAGCGCGTCCGTGATCTCCGGCACGCTCCCTCGTGCACGCTGGGAGTTGTAGTTCCAACCCGCTACCACGGCCGCGCAATAGCACGCTTTCCTCGGGGTAAAGACGGACCCAGGATGCGGAGAATAGCGTCTGGTGATTGGCTGAGCCCAAGGAGATATGGACGGCTTCCGGTGCGGGCCGACTTGTTTGGATGCTGTCCTCGCGTTATGGCGGCGCGCAGAGCCGGCCCAGCGTGCGTTTGAGGCAGCGCTGCCGCGGAGGCCGAAGAGGCTGCCGAGCCGGAGACTTGGGAGGAGAAGAGGCGGCAGCGGCCCTGCGGTTGGTGCGAGGCCGCTCAAAGGTAAAATCTTGCGCTTTGTCCCCCGCTTCGCCGGGCGGCGCGTCACCGTGTCAGCCTCGGGAAGACCTTCCTCCTCCCTCCGCAGTGGCCTCGCTCCCCGCGGGAAAAAGAGGTCGGAGACTCTCGGGGCCCGCTGCGCTGCTGGTCGCGCTCTCGGGGCCGAGGAGAAGAGAGGGAGGACCCGCGGAGGGCTGCCGCGGGCTTCCCGTTACGAGCGGAGCCGACGCTGCCGCGCCGCCTCCCGGCCCCGAATTCCCCTTGCGAAGTCCGGGTCGCTGCGGCGGTGCGCGGGTGAGGCAGCCCTCCTGCGGAGCGGCGGGAGAGGCCGGAGATCCTCGAAAGGCCGAGCCGCTCGGGGCCGACCCTCCTCACGCCGCTTATTCTGAAGGGAGCAGCAGCCGGCCAGGGCGGTAAACTCCAGCAGCGGCCTTGGCCTTTCTTCGGCCCGAGGAGGAGCAGCCCCGTCGGCGCCCGCCGAGGTTCCCTGCCCTGCTTTTGGGGCGGGAGACCGCGAGCAGCCCCCTTCCGAATCCCTTTCCCTTCCGACTCAATCCCTTCGGCACGGGGGCAAAGAAAGCGGGCCCGGGGCGGTGAAGAGCGCCGCGTTTGCCCGTTCGGCTGGTTCCCTTTCTCCGAGAGCGCAGAGGAGCGCACACCCTCGCAGGCCTGTTGGTTTCCGCTCGCTCTTTTCTCTCTGGAGGGGAACAAAACTTAAGTCCGGGCCTTAGCCAGAAGACCCAGGAGGAACAAATGAGCGAAAGGAAACTGCCGATTTGCTTTGCTTTCAGTGAACCGAGTCGTTCGGAGCAAAGTAGAGAGTTAAGGAAGGGTGTGGGCTCTTTCGCCCTCTCACAAAACATCCCACACAGGAGAATATTGGAAAGTGTAAGTTGACCAGAACAACCTATGTGCACGAACTGGGCCGCATGTTAATCCATTCTTTTGCATGGTTAACAATGGTGAACAAATAACAGCTGTTGTGGACCTTGATGCTCTTTGAGCTTGGTTGCTTGGAGGCATTTCATTACCCAACCAGATAACATCATCAGTGCTAGCAAGTTGGGGTTT
>JANHZU010000919.1:160984-174920 GCA_032468055.1 Acrochordus granulatus
ACTCCCCAAATTATATGTCATTAAAATGGTTCTGGGTTTGTAACATTAAGCTATGATTTGTTTTGTATACGGCTGATGTACATATCACTGCTAACTTAGCAGCAGCAATTCTAATTTGAAATAAAGCTAGCTATATGCAGCTTTCTTTTCCAAGTTCAAATCTAGTTACCATATCTGAAGTTTACAAGCCTTATAAAATGATGCCTCTGTTACAATCAGAACTTTTTATGTATTGATTTTGAAAGCAAATCAATTTCATGGATACTTGTCAGATGAAATGTTGCAAGTATTTGAAAGCCAGTATGATTCTCATATTTTGGGACATTAAAATGATATTGGGTTGCATTTTTTAGTGATGGCCAATTTAGTGATTATCATTTTTTAGTGATAACTAAGAATGTTTTTAAATGGATTTTAATTTCTTTGATAAAAGGAAGAAAATACGCAACAAGCCCGTGAAGAGGAAGAGAGACGTAAAGAAGCAACAGTACACTTCCAGTTTACATTAAATGAAATTCAGGCCCAGCTAGAACAACATGGTGTACACAATGCAAAGCTCCGCCAAGAAAATATTGAACTGGGGGAGAAACTGAAGAAACTTGTTGAACAGTATGCACTCCGAGAAGAAGTGAGTAAGGCATTCTAGTAATACTTCATTACACTGTATTACCTGGTGTAATACCCAGTGTACCCAGGGTAGGTATTGGCTTCAACATCTCCCCAATGTTCTGGAAGAGGTTTAAGGAATGAGTTTCATCTACAAAGATAATTAGGTGAAGAATTGGCTTGGGTGAAATCTCCAGCTAGAGTGGGGAAGGAATGAAGAAAGGAGCGAGCTCAGAGTCCTTGCACAGGAAGCAGAGCAGATCTTACCTCCCTGAAACCCTTATCTGGCTGTTCTCAAGAAAATCAGCCAGTCTGGCAATATTCTTGTAAACGGGCATGCAGCAATAAACTTTGATCAGCTGAGAGTGTCATTCTGGTTTCTTGTGCCTGACAGCCCAGTGTTACCCATTCAGCATCCAAGCTTATTAATGTTAGCTTATGTCTTCTCAAGCCTGGGCCAGCATTCTTATCACATTTATGTGTTTTCCAGTTGAGCCTGGCTCATCATAAGTCATGTTAGTTCTGGGAGATACCATGATCAAAGGAGGGGTACATGAAAGCAAACCAGCTTGTGAAGCACTCAACATTAAAAATGTGCTTTTTAGTTTGATCACAGCTTTGTTTTCTCTAGCACATGGATAAAGTATTTAAGCATAAAGAACTGCAACAGCAGCTGGTTGATGCCAAGCTTCAGCAGACCACACAGCTTATAAAAGAAGCTGAAGAAAAGCATCAGAGGGAGAAAGAATTTGTAAGTAAGAGCTTGAGATAAAAATTCCTTAGTAAGTTGTCACAGTATCATATTTAGATTTTTTATTATTAAAACAGTTGCAAATATTTTTATAGTGCAATTGGTAGCCTAGATAAATAGGTTCTTATATTGGATACAGCACAATTTAAGTACAGCATACAATACAGTGTATTAAGAATACAGTTGTATTTCTTTTGGCCTTATTGCTTTTTCATACCTACAGATGCAGGTTTCCATAAGTATATACATAAGTATATATGTGAAGGTAGTCTTTTTTGATCCTAAGATATTCTAGGCATAAAACAGTATTATTATCTTTCTCTTCAGCTATTAAAAGAAGCTACTGAATCCAGACACAAATGTGAACAGATGAAGCAGCAAGAAGCCCAATTGAAACAGCAGGTAACCAATTTAAATTGTGCTTAGTGGCTTAGTTATTAATCTGATAAACGAACTTGCAGAAGTTTCTTAAAAAATGAAATTATGAATCAGACAGGAAGCCTAAAAGGATTGTCTGGGAAGTGAGTACAGTAATTAGGCAATTCTTTCCTATAGCATTAAGCCTGAATGCTGGTCACCAAATACTAGTCACCCACTTGTGCTATAGTTTGAGGCTCTCTATATTAATAGGAAATTGCTTCTGTAACCTTGAAATCTACATGGTAACTTTATCTCCAAGGTCATTCAATTTTTACAGGCCAAGTCCAGTTAAAAAAAAAGATAGGGATTAATTTTATAGATAAACCAGATGGAGGAGCATTTTTAAAAAGAGCAAAAATATAAAACATATACAATATGCAGTATGCAGTTGCAATTATGTTGTATAATACCTTTCAGTTCTGATGCCAATTTGTCTTACTGTGAAAGGTCAGTTATTTTTCACAAAGTAGTTACATTCTCATGCTACTATTTTTAGAACTTGATTCTTCCTTAAATACTATATCAGATGAACCTCCAAAAAATATTTTGATAAACCCACTTATAAGAACACATTTTAGCCTTCCTTCCTTCAAAATCCATGGAATTAATCTTCATTCTTTTATTGTTCAGCTGAAGTCTAAATGTCCCTAGAAAACTATTCACATCTTCATCTGTTTTATTAAGTTAACTCTTAGCTTTGTTATTCCTTTCTTCCCTTGTTTCCTTATTCTAGCCAATATTCCCACAATGTCCTATCCCAAAGTATAGGGGATAAAATATAGCCAGTACAAAGAAGTTACACAGAAAGTAAGCCCTAAATTGCATAAAACGTTCCAGTACCTGTGTTGATATTTTGTTGTATATTTCTTCTGTAATCGATATTCAAATTATTATTTTTTTTAATTTAAAAATTGAGGTAAAATATGGTTCAGTCCAGATAAGATACATTTAAAGTGATGTATGTATGTTTTTGCTAAGTTACAATTTGTACAAAAGTTTTTAGTAAAGAGAGCTACAAATCCTGTAATATTTTTAAAAAAAATTCATTTAACATACCTCAATTCATAGTACCCACAGTGATTCTAATAATAACATCAAGGTAACAAACAGTGCCTTACGTAAATACATCAGACTTTGGAATGAAAGTACATAAAGGATGGAAATTTGTTTCATGATGCTACGGTATTAGTGTTCTCATTGTTATATAATCTTATTTTCTTAAAAAGACCTGTTCCTCAGCTTTTATTTTTTGAAAGCTACAGTAACTAGATCTTTTTATCAATCTTGGCATTACCAAGACTTATAGTCTTCACATAAGACCAAATTTAACGTTTAAAACTTTTTTTTATTATTTTATACGCTATATCAACTGTAATGGGTAGCTACTACATTGTATAAATAATTTGAGATTATGTGTCTAAATTGGATTTAAACATTGTTACCTTAGCTTTCTCTATACATGGATAAATTTGAGGAATTCCAGACAACTATGGCAAAGAGTAATGAACTTTTTACAACATTCAGACAAGAAATGGAGAAGGTATGTTATTTTCTTATCTATTTGTCACAAGAAAATTTTGTACCGTTTATGATTTGTCTATATATTAATGTAAATAAACCTCTTGAAATCAGTGTAGTTCACTTCTCAATGGCAAATGTATCCAGTTGCTATCTGCTCTGCTTGGGAGCTATGTTTCCTTCCTCCACATCTAGACACTACTTCCTAATATTGCTTTGTATTTTTTAAACATGGGAACGTTTTTAAACATCGTCTCTGAGAATTGCCTCCATTCCATTCATCCTCATTTTTTCATTCATTCTCTCAATCCATTCATTTTGCCTTCATATTTCATTCCTTTTCAATCTCCTGCATTTTCCCTATATAACCAAATGACCTCAAAATATTTCTTCTGTGAGGAGCATTAACTTCTCTTTTAATTACACGTTCATTCAGTACCCAGTCATGCTAGACACTGAAAAGTTTCTTTTTTTATCACACATACTCCAGAAGTACATTGAAATACCTAATTCCCATGCATTATTTTTATGTCTCTTCTGACATACCTCACTCTCGGTTCCATAAGCACATAATGAAGAAGCATAATCTTCAACACAAAAAATATCCAGCTATTTTTAATTATTTTGATAAACATTTCTTTCAACAGTTAATATTTTATCCACTACCTTTCTGTCTGAATTTTCCATCTTCAGCTTGGTCAAGTGGTTAAGAAACCAGGAGAGTGTGAATTCTAATCCCACCTTAGCCATGAAAGCCAGCTGGGTGATCTTGGGCCAGTCACACACACTCTCTGCTCCACTCACCTCATAGAGTTGTTGTGGGGAAAATAGGAGGAAGGTACATTGGATATGTTAGCTGCTTTGGGTTATTTGTCCATAAAATGGGATACAAATAAATAAAAATTCTGTCAAAGTATACAGACTCAACTGCTTGCTCTGCTGTTTTTGTTTTGCATTTATGTGCAACTCACTGAATTATCTGAGTCTTTGATTAATTTTCTCATGCTGCAAGTTGAATTATAATCTGTCTTAATGTTTGCTGTAAATTATTTGGGTTCTCAGACTCATTTATTTTTCTTTGTAAAATGAGTATGCATTTTATTTTGAATCTTGCGAAAGAAATAAAATTTATATTTTAAAATTAAATCTAGATTTATTCTTGAGAGATTAGGCAACCTAGGTACTGAAGTGGCAAACTTAGGAGATTAAAATATTCATTTCTAGCAATTTGCTTAAATTAAAATTGTATTTAATTTCAGATGACCAAAAAGATAAAAAAACTGGAAAAGGAAATAATAGTGTGGCGTACAAAATGGGAAAACAACAATAAGGCTCTCTTACAAATGGCTGAAGAAGTGAGTATCAATTTCCATTCTTAAAAATCAAAATGCTGTTTTTAGCTTTTTCTGTTCAATTTTGTAGTCTGTGAACTAGATGAGAACCAAAAATACCTAGAAAACAGAATTCCTGTGGAGAAGGAAGGGTGGAGCCAGGAGTTAAGAGGAGGACCAGCCTGGAGTCACTACGTATGTACAACTGCCTAAGGTCCAACTCCTTGTGAGAACTGTTAGCTTTATCTGGGGACAATTGGATAAATTCTTGTGATCTTGTTGCATTAATAAATCTGTTAGCTAGAACTGCACTGACTAAGCCTGATCCTTCATGCCTAACAATTCCAGAGAATAAGATGTGATTTACAGGATTAATTTATATTTTAAACTGAAAATTTGCTCGTGCTGTGTTCCATAAAAACATGTTGCTTCATCATAAAAATGTATTCTGTTTGTATCTGAAAGTTTTCAGTCATCAGGAAAAACACTGAAATTGTTTTTGCTTCCACAAAATTGTATATCACTTTTATTTAAACCATCTAGGGATTGCAATAGACTCTTCAGATTGGAGAAGATTTTTAGCTAGGAAATTAAAATTTGAATACACCAAGGAAAAGGAGCTGGGACTGCTGTCATGTTATATGTACATTGAGAAGTTGAACTTGGCAATAGAAGAGTAACCATAATATGCCTCTGTAGTTTTCTCATTGACTATTTTAACAGTTTTGAATACATTGTGTAAGTTTAATTTGAGTCCTGTATCTTTATCTTGTTTATTACAGAAGACAGTTAAGGACAAAGAATATAAAGGTTTCCAAATAAAAGTGGAGCGGTTGGAAAAGCTATGTAGAGCTCTTCAAACAGAAAGAAATGAGTTGAATGAGAAGGTGGAAGTTCTTAAAGAACAGATTTCTTCAAGAAAAGCTGATGTTGATCTAGCTGTACCTGTATTGCAATCATGCATACTCAATACTCATGAGAAGCTGGAGATTTCTATTAATAAAGAGCAAGAAGGAATCCAACCAGATGTTGAAACAAGAGTAGCAAATGAAGGCTCTGAAAAAACTGTCAGTTTGCTTTCCATTCCTACCACAGATTTTGTTGACTAAAATGTAAACACTGTATTAAGAGATATATTTTGTGTATAACTTTAACTGGTGGTGGTAACTATTAGTTTTGTGGTGAAAATTTTCTTACCTTTTCTACCATATCTGTATTTTCTTAGAACAGAACAGAATTTGCCTGGTACAGGAAGCTGCATAGCAGTTATTGAATAGCTTATCTATAAAAAATCCACAACTGTATTGCACATTTGCCTTTTTTTACAAAAAAAAAACCATTATGGATGCATGCAGTGTTTTACTTCTTACCCAGTAATGCATTACTGTGTCATATAAGACCCACATACAGATTTGTCATCATGTTAAGGGAACAACTTTGATCAATGTTGCAGACTGAACTAAAATCTGTAGTAAGGTTTAAAGCTGAGGTGAGATTACCAAATAGTACAGTAAAATACAATTTGGCATGGCCATACTGATACAAAAAAGCTGAAAAATCTTACAGGGTTTAGTATAGCTGCTAACTTGCCTACAGCTATGATTTAACTTTGCAATTGGAAAAACAGGGTGTACAATTCATATTTCTCAGGACTGTCTGCTAATCGATATAAATTAACGGTTGCCCTTTCTGTTAAATTGAAGGAATTTAAGGCAGAAAACAAGCATTTGTGTTTTGTCTAAGTACCCACTAACTTAAATCCAGATATATTTTGAATGCACTGTTGTTGCAGTGATTTTTTTTTAATGAGCTGTAATATAAAAACTGCTATCATGCATAGTTGCAGCTTATAAAATGCAACAAGGTTTTAGTTAGTGGTTGCTAGATTCAAAAATATATACCTTTGCAAGGGGGATTCTGGAAATTATTTCATTCAGTTTGGTGCCTACTTATTAGTGTGGAATAGTGAGCTTATATAAATGCAGCATTACTAAAAATGATTGCAATGAACAACATTCTCAGTACAGGAAATGCTAACGTGTGTATTTCACAAAATATACATGCTTATAAAAACTGATCTGTCCATGATAAAGTCTACAAAATATAAAGAAAATTTATTTAATCCAAAATACAAAAAAAATATTCTGGTCTCAACTATTACTTTTGTAAAATGGAATGTCTTTCTAGACAAAACACACATAAACAGAAGTGCCTTCTGATATCTAAATTACTTTGAATTTGGCACTTCAGTATTTATGTTGCTAATAACTGCACAACATACAAAGCTCCACTTTTTAATTTTTTTTGTACTGTGGTTAGAATTATGAATGTAGAGTCAGTTGCAAAACTAGGTATCTCCCATAATCAGATTGTTTTAAGGGAAAAAAATAACAGGGACCAAAAGTAATGCTGCTAGGTTACATGCTGCTGTTAACTCTGTCTACATATAACAGCTTTCTAGTTCTGTTTGGAGAAATGTAAATCATACCAAATTCTGGTACTTAGTTTGGATTTGTTTTCATGAAGCTTTTCTTATTTAAGCACACTATTGATAAATTCTTTCTTTACCTAAATACTCTTCTTACAGTTTAGTTGCAAATTACTTGAATTTAAGGTTTTACTGATATGCTATCCTTACCTAGTACAATATGCAGTGTGAAATATTCTAATAGAAACCAAGATTGAAGAAAACCTTTGGAATATTAATACCTTTGAGCAAAATCAATTGACATTAAGTGAACTTGGAAAGGCCTGGATTGGAAAATGGCTATTTGTATTCTATTTCTTAAAATGCATTTTTGCATTCTCTTTTGCATGAATTCCAAGTTCTGTAAGATAAACAATTTGGGTATAGTAGAAAATACTAAGTCAAATTATGCTATCCTAAGCATAACGGGCATTAGAGAACCTTTCATCAAGCAAGTCTGCAGCTAGAAATGCAAACACTTTCCACTTGTAGAAGAGCACAAACCAGGTAATAAATTGGATAGTAGAACAAATTCATGTTGAAAGTAACAACTGCAAAGATATTCCCTCCTAGATACTATGCTTAGATTAGTTTTACCTGTAGCCACAACTGGCTTGATGCTTGCTTATTTGTAGGCAAGAATATTTTTTTAACTGGTTGCAATTATAGATGCGTAAAATGAAGCTACTGAAATAACAGCTTTTCAAAAGATTCATGCAATTCTTCTCCCATCTTTTTCTTCAGTCTAAATGAGGGTTTTGTTTAAAAAGTCTCGAGACATTCCATGCATTGAACAATAGAGGGCTAGAACAGGACAAGCTCATTACTTGTCTCTTGCCATAAAGTGGTATACTGCACTGCCATTTTTCTGCCAATTTGTTCAATGTACTTTAATTGTATAGCTCATGCTTATTACAGGCAGCTAGCTGTGTGTAAGTTGATAATCGTGTGCTTATAAAAAATGAAAGCTGTTGCTTATATTGTCCACTACTTTATACCTGCAGTTGATTTGCGCCCAAAGTGTTCAGTATAGGGGTGCACGATTTTTACTATTATGTGGGATGGGTTTCAGAGAGTCAGTAAGTAGTTAAGCCCTACAATCATTTTGGAAGACAAGTATGTACATGAGCATTTTAGGGCTGTATCTTTCTAATCCATTCTTTTCTTACACCTGGTTTTGTTGCCATTCAATTCTCAGGTGTTGCAGAAAATCTACCTCTTCAGACCATAGATGGAAATAACTGTGAAAAGTGATGCAGAACTTTAGTTTTGTGCTGAACGCTGCTTTATTATTGCAACACATACCCATGAAAAATGCTGACTAAATAGGCACTCTCGGTTTTGCTTTTCAGGAACATTTTGTAGAAATTTTTCACTAATGTGAAACTGAAATTTTATCTACTCCATTCTGTATAGATTAAGTAAATATGTGTGCTTAATATATTAGACTCTGTGTCTTTTATTCTAAATGAATATTGGCTTTGTTCTTCTCAATATTGAATTTGTTCACACATGTATGATCATCATTACATTGATGCTTGAGTTAATATACCTTAATTGTAATGATGACATTCAGTTTTGTAGTTCTGGTTTTGTATCAAGGAAAGTTAGAACAGAATTTAAAACTCTTAGAGCTGAATGCCAAAGTATAAAAATGTCTCCTGTAGATATAAACACACTGTTAAGTTACAAAAATGCTATGATTCTGGATGGTTGCTTACTAAGTGCCTAATCTAATCTTTCAAGACCCAAATTTTATCTTACATTGTATTACTCTCCTTATTCCATTATTATGAATGATTGGGTTCCACTTTTGAAAAATACTTGTTACTCAAAGAATGAAACTGACCTTGCAAAACACAGAATAAATGGAAATAGAACTTTTATTTAACCTGATGGTTGAGAATAAGATCCAGTTTATCCTGTTTCATGTTTTTCCTGGTTATTAAATTCAAGCAGAGACCTCTAATTTTTGACAGTATAGAGACATCTCTAAAATGATTTATAGAGTAATTATTATGGAATTTTCACTTTATCTGGATTAGGGGATAGCATATAGCAAACTCCTTTTCTAGGAATTTGGAAATAGGCATTAATATTTCATAATTCACAATTGTGGATGGCTTTAGACTCAAGGGGCAAGGCTTGTTAAGCAAATACCTAAATGTGATCAAAAGATCTGAAGTTGAGAATTCAGTAAATCTAATCAATTATAAGCATGATTCAAAGCAATTTATTTAGAGGACAGTCTTTTATCTTTAATAGGGGGCGCGGTGGCATGAGCAGTTAAGATGCTCGGCTTGTTGACAAGCAGCCCAAGTTTCAAGAGCTGCCATGCAACAGGGTGAGCTGTTGTCTGCCCCAGCTCTTGCCAACCTAGCAATTTGAAAGCATATAATAATGAAAGTAAATAGGTACCTATTTCAGTGGGAAGGTAACAGCATCCGCATGCCTTAGCATATAGTCAAGTTGGTCACATGATTACAGAATCTTCTTCAGCTAGGAAATGGAGATGAGTACTACCCCCTAGAGTCAGCCACAACTGGTAGGGGAAACCTTTATCTTTACTACTACAGCACTTAAGACCATGAAGACATCTCCAATTAATATTCAGCTTGATAATGTCAGAACATGAGTTAAGAGACAGTAACGGAATCAAAGAATTGATTCAGAATCAAAAAAGTGATTCAAACAGGAGGTATTGATTCAAATATTTCCATATATGTCAACAACTGCATCCATAGCAACATTTTCATTTTATCTGATATTATATAGTTTGTTTTGTGCGCCATTCTGCTTAATCATATGTAATATACGTTGCAGCCCACAGAATTTAGAAAAAATTAACTGCAAACTAGAATAAGAAACATATCTTAAGATTTAATTTTCTAATACTGTACATAGGCAAGAAGATGGTCTGAGTACCACCAAGCAGCTAAGTATCTTGCTTAGGCTAACAGGCTTTGCTTTTAACATGAATCAAAAATGAATATTTCTAGGTCAGGTACAATGAGTAGAAAAAGAAAGGACACTTATTTTGGAATATGATTTTTGTGACTTGTATGAGACAAATATAAACAAAAACAATGCTTTTTTGCTAATTTACATATAACTTTTAGAGATTTTTAGATTATTAAATACATATTTTTTGAAATGTTCTATTTTTTATTCTTGTTAAACATGAATCTGCACCCTATTTTTGCTTTGAAGGTTTTCTACATACAGTATATCAAAACTAAATGTGGACCAAAAGGATTGGTTCTGAAACAAAACATTGTTATATTATGCCTTGCTGAATTATTCCTTGCTGAATTATTGCTTTCTTTATCTTTTTCTCACTCAGGGTTAATGCAGGAAAAAACCAAACATGCAAATTGCACTGCCTCAGCTCAGCATGTCCAGTCCCTTGCATAATCCATCAGAAAATATAATACAGTACAGACTTTCAAGTTTGGAATGTGGGGTTAGGAAGATAACTATTAATCAAACATAAATCAGGCCTTAATGCATTAGCATTATCTAGTAGCAAAATAAATATACAGTACTTTCAGATCAAAAGTATATGGCATTAAGTGTGAGGGCATATCATCTCAATGCTATGTTGAGCAAAATGTGTTTAGATAAAATAAAGCACATGAATTTAACATTATTCTGTTACCTTAAACCCAAATATTTTTATGTACAGTAAGTACATTGTAAAAAAAGACCTAGAAGGTAATATTAGGATGTGGTAAAGGGTTGCAAGATGCTAATCCTATCACTGACTGACTATGGTAAAAAAAAACATTTCCTCTCATTTTTCTTTGAGTCAGAGGGGAGGCAATTGACGTAATAAACCAAACTGAATCCGTATAAAAGCAAGTAGTATATAACTCATCAACTTATCTTTAAAGGGGCTCCGGATGGTTTTTCACATTTGCAAGAAAATTTAAGACATTTAGGGGTAGAAGTGTGGGTTTCATCTTTCACATCCGGACTTAAGCTGACCTGTATGAGTGATTCTATAGGAGCTCCTCCTGAACCATTATTTGTAGTTATGAGTCTTAGTATCTACTCAATAGTTAGCATCGCCTGGCAGTCTCCAACAGGCTCCCCAACTGCCCCATAAAAGCTAGAACAAATATTATTTGGACTTCAATATCCAGCCATTCCTTTGTCCACTGAGGGAGAGCAGTTAGGGTTGAATAAGAAACAAGAATAAGCAGCTCAGCTGCAGCAATTGTCACCAGTGAGGCTTTCTTCAGGTTTTCCAGCTAGTGTTATTACGTTATCTTGTTCATCCCTAGGCAGCAAACCAAAAGCACTGATAAGGCCAGTTTCAGCTAGGTCTGACACAACTTCATTTAGTGAGACTGGCTGATTCCCACAGCCTTGCTTTTTCAAGGCCAGGTGTGAGGAAGAAGCAAATTGGTGGCATCTGGTAAAGTTTTGAAATGGTTATGGAATCTAGATGACAGATCTGAAAATGGAATTAACTTTTACTTCAAGGACTCTGGAAACAATGCGAAGTACAATTACATCTTGGATAGCATCGACAGGAGATTAAAAGAAAACAGATTTTATCATTTGATTATTGATAAGGGATGAGATACAGGAAGAATAGATTTTTTTAAAAAAATGAAATCCCAGAGGTGGTGTTAAATTACTGAAATTGTTTATACTTGTCGGGAGGGAGGGTCATCTGTTGTATTTTTTATTTTATTTTCTCTGTTTCTTTGCACTTCTCTTGTTCTTTGCTTTTTATACTTTTCTTAGTTTGTATTAGTTTGCTATCTTTATATTTATAAAGTTTCATAAATTATTTTTTTCAGAAAAAGTCTTTTTTTTCAGCCATTCAGATCATATAATTATCTGCTGCTCAAATAATGAGATAAGAGTTTGCACTGTAAGAAGACACTGTTTTTTTTTCCAGAAAGGTGCTAGGCCCATACTCAGAAACAGCTTAACTGACAGGTCCCAGACATGGAGAAGATCTGAGGGATCCAGAAAACTTCTTCTGGCTTCACACTGTGTTGATTCTCCATGCCTGTCATCTGACAGCAGAGCTACTTCTGGACAGATACAGCACTCTTTCTTTCAGCCTTGTTCTTGTAACCAGGTGGGACACCACCTTTGGAACATTACTTCCCCTTCTGAAAAAAGATCAGGTTAGCCTTGACCCTACTGGTCTTTTGAAAGGCCTTGAAGAGTTGGCTTTGTTTACAGAGTTGGGGACTTGGATGTGTGATGCAACCTGTACAATATTTATATTGATACTGTTTTTTATAAACTTGGCTGCAGACCATGTTTTTTGATATGGTTTTAGGTGTTTAAAAAACAAATGCAGTGTTGAAAAGAATAATTTCTGGTAAACTGCCCAGAGTCATGTTTATGAATTGAGCAGCTCAATACATCAGAATAAATATAAAAAAACCTGTTAGTTGGGTAACCAGGCAGAGTGATTCATCATTCACTTCCAAGCACTCAATCCACACACCCAAAGTTGCCCCACCCAAGTAGGGAGAGTGAAAAGTGATTTTCCTGCTAGAAAGTGTGGTAGTAGGGAAAACAAAGCCAGGTGGTACCACAGATCACTTTCTTTAATCGATATGCCATCAATAAAGACAGTGTCAATAATTGGCTTTATTACTGTGTCAGAACAGGGTTAAGCAATCAACTCAGTACATTTTATGCTGACATACTTTTCTATCAATTCAGAGACTGACAGGTGGAGAACCCTTCAATCCAACCATCTGGCTGGTTTTGAAAAGCAGCGTTTAGGTCTTCCTTCTGCAAGCCACATACAATATACTGGAAATCCAAAACAAACTGACCATGAATTCAAGTTGACCTACACATATGGCATATGGCTCAGGATTTTATACCCAAGAACTATATTTTCTCTGAAACCAAGGTGACAACATTAAAAAAAAAAGACGTGATTACCCCCACCCACAATAATATCATCCATTCCCGTGAATACACAATTTCTATATTTTTACGATGAGTTCACTTAAATCCTACACTCTTAGAAGTAAGTAATTCCAATTTTTCTCCGGATGTGACTTAAGATCACTATTATTACTTACTGAATTGCAGGTCATAATCAAGAACAACTCAATACTGCTAATCTGCTTAAAACCACGATGTGAAAATTAAAGAAGCGCATTTTCACAGCAGAGGATTGAGTTACAAACTCTCGATGCGTCTCCCGCTGGCCCATCAAACGCTCTGGCCACCCGAAGTGTTTTAACGCCGCTCCTGGAGGCGTTTGCCAGATAACGAGAGCGACCCGAGGGAAGGCGCAACGGCCAGCCGTGTGACCGGCGCGGCTTTCCCGAGATGGCGCTTCGGCTGGCTGTGGAAACCCTCGGCGGGCGGAAGGGCAGCGGCCCCCTCCTCGGAGGCCCAGCGCGCTTCGAGGGCAGGAGAGGTGTGGGCAGACCCCCAGCGGAGGGCCGCTGCGAAGCCTTCTGTGCATGCTCTGACGCAGCGAGTCCGAAACCTTGTCCTCCCTCGGAGCTCTGCTTTCCACGTCTTCGGGATCCATTCAACCCCGCGGGTTCCCGCGGCTTTCCTTGCGTGGCCCGAGCCCACCGACTCTCGGATCCCCGCTCCTGCGAAGCGGCCGGCTCCCGCTGCTGCTCCAGCCCGGGGCGGGAGCGGGGACCGCAGAGGCCGGGAAGGACGCGGCCGGACGCGCGTCCCGAGGGCCTTGCCCCGTCTTCCTTCCCGGCGGGCGGGAAGAGCGGCTCCCGCTCTCGGCCTCAGAAAAGGAGAAGGAAGATGGCGCGCGGAAGCTCCCCTCGCCCTTTCCCTCTCCCTCCCCCGTCCCTCCCTTTGTTTCTCATAGAATCACTTCAA
>JANHZU010000919.1:199888-211173 GCA_032468055.1 Acrochordus granulatus
AGTGGCAACCTAAAGTACTTAACAAAAGCTGGACAGATTCTATCCCTTGACTGTGTTACCACTGGCCCTGTTAATTGTGTATTGTAGATTGTGTGTCCATGGCAAGACTTGTGCTAGAAGGAAAGAAAAAACAGTATTTTTAAAATAGAGCAGCTGAAATCAAATTTAAATTCCTTTAGTAGTGGGCTGGGGGTAAGATGAAGGCAACGTGATGAGGACATCTCTTTTAAATACTGAGTGGAACATCTTTCTGTCACAGTTAAAGAGGCATGAGGTTTAGCCCTAAGACATGCTTGTACTTTTATGTAAAAATTACACCATGTCATTGTACTGGCAGTGATCCAGAATAAACATAACTAGTTCAGTCCAATTAATCATAGTTTATTAGAACAGAAATAAGTCATTTTCTTCAGCCTCTTGTTTCTTTTTTTTTTGCATGCCTTTCTTGAATGAGTATCCTGTGTCTAATTTTTTTTCCAAATGAGGGTTCCAAAATTACTGTGTTTCAATGGAGCTATTACCTATCAAAGCCTTATAAATATGGTGAAGTATGCAAATTAACAGTCTGCCACCAGTTAAGGTATTAAAGAAACTTGTCTTTAAATTTAAATTTGATCTTAGTCAACTTCCATGGTGGTTTCACAAGGAAGAAAGACAAAAAATGTTTACTACAAAGTGTAGTATGGGTTCTTATTTTCTGAAAAATAGTTTTAGTGATTATGTTTTTGCCAAGATGTATTTGAGCACCTACTAGCTCTGCTTCCATGTTTATAGTGAGTTATATTGATGCATCATTGGATATTATGAACAGTTTTATTTCCTGACAGTGTTCTTAACAAATTATCTTACATTATAGTTGCTCAAGAATCAAACACAGTCAAAACAAGACCAAGATCCAGGTAAGTAAGCAAAAATAGAGAATATTTATCAGCTTCTATTGCAGCAAACTGCAAATATAAAATAGATAGAAAAATGTAACTTACAGTAATTCAGATAATGCTTTTGAAGTGGTCCTTCAAATACTACATTGAATTTGTCAGGTAGATACTAATTTATTTTTGAATGCCTCTTGACTGCCAACTCCTGTGCAGAGTAGCTATGATACAAAAATACATCACATAAACTTTTTAAAATAGAATTCATTCCTCAAAAATCAGCATTCCTAATAGTTTTCCATTGAGTAAACAGCGCTTTTATTTCTGCAGTTTTAAATGCCTAAAGTTTTTATGATATAAAACAGGTAAAGGTTACTCTGCCAGTCATGACCAACTCTAGGGTGCGGTGCTCAGCTCTGTTTCCAAGCCAAGGAACCAACGTTCATCCAAGGATGCTTCCGTGGTCATGTGGCTGGCATGACTAGACGCTAAAGGCACACAGACACTGTTACCTTTTCCACCGGAGTAGGCAGTACCTGTTTATTTACTTATAATTTGCATTTGCATGCTTTCAAACTGCTAGGTTGGCAGGAGCTGAGGCAAACAACAGGAGCTCATCCTGCTGCACAGCAATGCCAGGTTTGAACTTGGGCCATCGACTTCCAGCCAGCAAGCCGAGTATCTTAACCAATTACACCACCACGCCTCATTTTCATGATATAGTCTATTAGATATATTTCATATTAGTACTTTTCCTTATTATTTTGTTTTTGTAAAATTCATGGATTTTTATTCTATTTACAATAATGGAAATACCTCACAGTAAATTTTGGAATAATATAATAAAAACAGAATATAGATGTAAATACTTCGTAAATATGCAGTGTTGGAAATTCCTTGTGATCACTGAATTTATATTTTCCTAAATTGAAATAGACCATACCGTCAATAAATGCTAACCATTTTGTGGTCACATTTTGTGGTCACATTAAGCTATAAGATAAAGAAGTTAAATTGTGTAAGCAAAATTGGTAACTGTAATTCAGAAAATATTTTCTATTAATCTTCCTATAATACTAAGATTATATAGAGAAAGAACTAAGAACTAAACAAAAGAATAGTGCTCTTTTGGGGGGATAATTTTTTATTGTTTCTTTTTCATCTGAGTACTAAATGATAGCCTATGCAATTTTACCCAGATGGTTTTAATAATAGTCAGAATATAGACATATCAGTGGATTAATCTTTGTTTCTTGTAGCATATTTTAGAAAATCAAATCCTTGTGTAAGAATAGATCTACTATATATTTTCTCCTCCAATTATGTGGTTCATGGTATTTGAAATATGCATATTACCAAGGTATTTTCAAATGCTAATAGTTGCCAGGAGTCAAGAATGATTTACACAAAACAAAACTAAATTAACCCTAGCCCCTGTTGAAAAGTTAGCTTTATCTGTCAGAGTTATAGTTGCTAAACTCTGCCTTTTTTGAATTCAGTTTCAGAAAGGGAAAGTGAATAAGCATTTGGGTCTAGCTGAGTGGAGTCTTCTGCTTATTTTAATTATCCTTTTTGGTTCACCATTTTCTATATTGGATTTGGGGATCTTTTTTAATGATGTATGATAACCTTTTGTTAATGTTTATTTTTGTTATATGCCTCCTGAAATCACATTGGTTGAGTTAGGTGATTTTACAAATGTGTGACACTTTCCTATGATTATGGAGCCGCACAAGTCGCACAATTCTTGGAAAAGACATCACTGCTTGATAAAATTACGAAAGATGCTACATTTGCAGTTTTACATCCTCCAAAGTATGTTGTGGTATCAAATACAAAAATTGGCACAGCCGTACTTGGAATACATTGTTCCTCATGCGTTCCTTATTCATTCTTTGTATGTATTCTCTGGAAACTTGCTTCCAACTTAAATTCTTTCCCATAGCAGTGCACCAGATACAAAGTTGAGATATCTTCAGAAAAATGAAAGTAAAAAGTCAGAGTCAGATGAGCAAGTATCTGCAAATAAATGAATGAATGAATATATATTCATTCTATATGTATAGAATTAAACAGTGAATGTTTAATTCCCATTTTTCCTAAAAACAAAGTCCTGGCTTGGAGTAAAAACACTGTGCTGTGTGAAAGAGTCTCATCCTGTTTACCAGTCATCCTTAAGATGAAAATGTTGTTTTAATCAACCATCATTTTTGTTATTCCTTCAATTCATAATTAAAGAGGTGCTGATCAATCATGCAAAGCAGTGCAATTTCAGGTGGGCTATCAGGATTCTGTCTGAATAGACAAGTAGGGATATATCATAATTTAATGAATAGCTTCCAACATCACTGTGAGCCAGTGTGATCTAATGGTTAAGGTATTGGACAAGGGATAAGAAGATCCAGTCCCTGGGTGACTTTAGGTCAGTAATACATTCTCAAGCAAAATTATCCCACAAGGTTTTTTGTGCAGGTAAAATGAAGGGACTGTCATGTAAACTGTCATGTAAATTTTCAGTTCTTGGATAAAAGATAGGACAAGTCTTGAATAATAGTGTAATGAAAAAAACTAAATGCTTGTTTAGAACAGTCTTGCAGCATGTACAAAAAACATCATTTAATTTTTTCAATTTTGTATTTTTTTTCTTTGAGGTCTTATTCTAGCACATCTGTTGAAGATACAATGAACAAAGGAGGGGAACCGCCAGCTCCTCCACCAAGACCTCAAAAATCACATTCCAGAGCTTCCTCCTTAGACTTAAACAAAATTTTCCAACAAAACACACCAGGTAGGTTGAACAAGCCTTTAAACATCCCCAGAAGTTTAAATAATAATGTAAAACAGTTTGAGCAGTTTAAATTTTTACATGTCAACCATTTTCTCTATTTTCCCCTACAGTACAAAGTTTCTTAAAGTGTGCTCCTAAGACTTCTTGGTCTGCCAAAACAAAATCATTTGTCAGCCTAAATTGAAAAATAATACAATATTAAAATCCCATCAACAATGGTCGCAGCATCAAATGCATCAGCTTTAAATTTAATGTGGTAAATATCAATAAATATAACCTATACAAACCAAAGCTCTTTTGGGGTCCTCCATAGTTTTTAAAAGTGGGAAGTGGTCCTGGGAGAAAATAATTTAAAAAACAGTGTTGTGGTATATGGAGTATTCAAATAGGTAATCTCTGATACCTGCAATCTAGTTGAATATTTAAATATTTAATTGAAGCATGGTAGAAATAATGCCACAAAGAAATTATGTATCCTTCAGAAGAGTTACAGGAGAAATTGATTATTTTAGTAAAGTAATATGCAAATGATAAATGAAGTAATATGCATGGACCAGTTTTTATATTATTAGACTACATTGATGAAGTTAATACATTCTTGTTAATTTTCAAAATATTATCTCATTTTAATTCCTTGACTGTACCATATGATGATCAGCTATTACATTCTCTTAAGTACCTTTCTTTACATGTATCAAGAATTCCACAAATTCTTGGTAGTTCCAATTATGTATGACCAAATATAGCTTAAGAGAACATGACTATAGGTTAGAATAGTTTAGAAGGGTTGGTGGTGGTGACCAGGTGGTAGTAGCCCTCAGCAGCTGTCTAGATTTTTTTCATTTTGGATTTATTTTTTTTAAATCAAGACTGCAAAATTTCAATGGAAGGTAAACATATTAATATAGAGGCCCATTGAATCTAACAACTTTTCTGTCATATTTCAACAATGTGATTATTTTACATTGAAAAATAATCTTATGAAATCATGGGATTTTCTTCAATTGCATACATGATTAAAACAAAAAACCTGCAGGCCATATTTCTGACCAGATTCAGATTCACATACTTTATTGGCCAGGTACAGTTAGACACACAAGGAATTTGACTCCACTACAACAGTTCTCAATGTACTTGCAAGACAACAGTAAATAAAGTAATAACATAAATAAACAAAATTATGTATTTAACAGTAAAGTGTACATCCAAAGTACAGTGGAACCTCGGATTCCGAGCACCTTGGTTCATGAGATTTTCACAAGATGAGCAAAAAAATTTAATAATTTTTTATTTATTTTGGTTAACAAGTGAAAACTCACAAGATGAGCACCACGCAATGAGCTCGCGTGGAAAATCTCACAACGGAGCCGATGGTTCTCTCTTGCTATGTAAAAAGCGTAAAGTGAAAGTTGTTCAAGAGAAAGAACTCCCGAGATTCAGATTCCAGATTCTCCTTCCAAGCAATCCCCCTCTGCCTCCTCTCTTCCCTCTCGTCTCCCTCACACCAGCCAGGACTCTTCTCAAAGCATAGGAAGACTGACCCTCCATCTTCCCTGTTTCTCTCTCTCTCTCTCTCTCACACACACACTCTCCTCGCATGCCAGCCAGGACTCTTCTCAAAGCATAGGAAGACTGACCCTCCATCTTTCCTGTCACTCACACACACGCACACAGCCCTCCCCCCTCTTGTCTACCTCTTCAAGTATAGGAAGATTGACTCTCCATCTTCCTTGTCACTCATTTACTCTCTCTCTCACACACACACACACCCTCCTCACATGGCACCATCCAGCCTGTCCCTTTCCTGCTCATCTCTTCTCCCCTCTCATAGCACAGAGGCAGGTTATGATAAAAAAACATTTCCACACCACTCGGGAAAGACCCCCAGAAAGGCATTGCCAAGGGAAAACAGAAAAGGCTGTTTTGCCTTGAGAGGCGGTGGCAGCAGATCCGATCCAGCCAGGGCCACCCAGATAGTGCCAGCTGAGCAGCAACCGATGGCCAGAATCTACCTTAGAGTGGATCCATAAATGCTGGTTAATTTGTTTTATTTCTAATTTTATATTGTGTATTAGTCATTGTTAACTTGTTTCAGATATTAGGGACAATTCTTTCTACATAAAATTCCATTGAAAATTATTTTTTATGAATATTTTTGGGGGTGTGGAACGGATCATCCAATTTTTCATTGTTTCCTATGGAAAACCTTGCTTCAGTTTAAGAACAATTTGGATTAAGAGCATTCTTCCAGATCAAATTATGCTTGAAATCTGAGGTTCCACTGTATGCAGTGTAGAAGTAGCACCACAATCTATTGATAAGTGTATATACACCTTAGACAGAACTTCTGGGTTAAATTAGAATTCATTTTGTGATCTATCTTGTAGCATAAGTCTGATGTTCAGCTGAATGGTGGTATAGGGGAAAACTGTCCCCATGTCTGGTTGTTTTAGTATGCAATATCCCATAGCGCTAGTCCTGAGAAAAGAGATTCAAACAATTTATGTCCAGGGTGAGAAGGTCTGCAGATATGTTTTCCGCCCTTCTCTTGACTGTCTCATTATAAAGGTCCTCCATGGAGAACAGACTAGCTGCAATTATTCTTTCTGCAGTCCTGACTGTCTGTATCTGTCCTGCTTGGTTGCTGCACCAAACCAGACAGTTACAGATGTACAAAAGACAGACTCAGTGATTCCTTTGTCGAACTGTATCAGCAGCTCTTGAGGCAGGTTACATCCTCTGTTGTGCATTGAGTTTATTACAAATTACTAGAAGTATCAATCCATAAATACAAAAATCATGTTTCAGAAGTAACTCATTTTTTTCTCTAGCTTCCTAGCAATTATTTACATTTAAAAAAAACTTACCATAGATTTAAAGTATAATGGATTGAAGGGAAGGATCATGCTAAATCAGAACTTATGTCATCTATATGTATTTCATCCTTATCTAATAACAATGAAGTATGGAATAGTGATTTGCTTTCCATATTTTCCATCCACCTTACATTTGGGAAGTGTACATGCACCATGCTGCAATTTGTAAATTGCTGCAGTGAACAGCAGAGCCACAACAATTAAAATTATAACCACAACATGGACAGTTTTGTCCAGGCTGCCATCTATATTTCTGTTTTGTATACTAAACAAGAACAATGTCTAATTCCATTATTCCTGTTGACAAGTTTTGCATTGCTCTTACTACTGCAAACTGTACAAATGGTTGTCTAATTTTTCAAAGAGAGGAAATGATACATGCCAACAATTTGCCACATGCTGCCTTTCTGTGCTGTGTTTTAAGTGTACAGTACTGCCACATGGAACAAAATTTTAAAAATATTAAAACAATTCAGTGCAAGAAATGATAACTGAAGCACTGTCTAACAATTCCAAAGAAACAAACCCTGTATATTGAGCTCCCCTAACGATCTGGCCTAGTGCTTGGGAAAAAAAGCCAGATTTTAAATGTCCTCTGGAAAGGCATGTGATTGGAACCATCTGAATCTCAGGTGAGGGTGTTCCATATAACAGATGTGCCACACAGAAGACACATTTTCTTGTTTCCACTAAATGGTACTGTTTGTAGAGGAGACCTGGAACATTTGATCTTTAAAGGAAAGCAGTATTCCTTCAAAAATTAAACCAAGTCGATTAAATTATACACTCCCAGCAATTTGTAAATAAAGCAGCCATGGTAAATTCATACCTTGTTAAACAGTTCTTGCTGTGTCTTTAGTCTGTTTCCTCTGTCTGGATATACCATTTTGGCACATGTGATTAAATTTTAATCACAAACAATTTGTATTCAAAAGACCAATTAGAGTGAAAACTTAAACTTGTAATCTGTTGGCAACTTAGGGGGAAAAAGAAACCAGCATTAACAGCACTGAACTACCTGCCTGTTATTTTAGACCAACAACTCTTTGAATTCAAAATTTTGCTTACATGCTAAGAATTTTGTGGCTGTATTTAATACATAAGCATCACTACTTTGAAAAAAGTCGAAGATACTCCAAAACATAATTGTGTAAATATTTCATGAATTCTTACATTCAAATTTGGGATAGTCAGACTTGACTGTTCTATCGCTTTGGTTGTTAAAATGCTTAGTGTCTAGAAATGGCATGTTTTTCAGAGCTGAGCAAGATTTTTGTTTGTTTAATGTCAACTTGTTGTGAATAAAGCCATTATGAGTGGCATACTTTTCAACTGGAACATTCTGTACTTGTGTCAGTGCTTCAGAGATATCAATGTGAGGAGGTACTGTTTTTAATCCTCCTCCAGTTTAGGTATCTGATGGAGGCTTGCTTTAATTTCTGTCAATTTCAGTTCCTTTGAGATGTATCCTTTAACTAGACATTGCCAGAGAATTGCTCATCTTTGGGTTATAGCTCTCTTAAATTAAAAATAATTTACTTTTATTATTACAGTAATAATCAGCTACTGACTACTCAATTAAACAATGGTTCAAATGAAAAAATAAGATGCACTTACTTGCTAACATAGTGCTTAAATTACCACTCTGCTTTGCTTCATAGAGTACTGTCTTGACATTGACTTTGAGACTTTTCCCCCTTACTTGCAACGTAGTGAAGAAAAAATGCACCACCCTGTCTTCTGTGATAATGCTAACAATTTTTCAAAATGCAAACAGATTCAGTGACCTTTAGAGAAGGGTCAAAAAGATTTAAGGGAAATATGTAAAAGGAAATACTAATGTGTTAATTTCCCATGATCAAAGAAAATGAGAAAGAATTGAGTAGTAAAACCCAAATAGATATTATAATTCAAAGGAAATACTAAGAATGCCATTTTGGAGTTTGTAGAGTTCTGAGAGGAAGCAAATTATTTAGCACTGAAAATACATATTAAGTAAGTAAAAAACAAAAATCACAAAAGAATAATAGTGACAGATAAAAAGTAGTGTACCATGCTTTACAAATACCTAAAAATCCACTAGCCTAACATATTATTTAGTCCAAAAATATCACTGCCAGGGCCTCCAAAATACAATATAGCTAAAAACTCACCAAAAACTTTGGACTTTTTATATATAGGAGGGAATACTTTATCAATTCACCACTACAGCATCTCCAGAAAATCAAAGACCTAAGAACAAAAGAGGATGTTTTATATGATGTCCAGCAGTCTTTCTATCCAGCGATACAGAACTGGCAATAGAATCCCTTGCAACATTACTATACAACACTTTTAATCTAACAGAATACACTAAAATTGAAATACCAGGACTCACTGAACTCAAAGACTGACCTTTGCCTCCCCACCTACTTTTAGATCAGTCAACAAATATACCAAAAACAGAGGAACACTCAAAGGATCATCTCTTTCAAGATTTATAGCTGAGACCATGATGAAATGCCAAATAGCAATAACACTCTCACAAATACAACTGGAAACATGGTTCTGCTATATAGAAGACACTTTCATCATCCTAAAAAGGAAAAATTAGTGAAGATAATCAATGCATCAGTAAAAAATAAAATTGACATAAGAAGAAAGAAAGAACAACATGCTACCTTCCTGGATATTGTCATCAACAGAGAAAACAATGGCAAATTGGACACACACATTTACTGAAAATTAACTCATATTAATCAAGTGCTTCACTATCAAATCCACAATCCAAGTATCCACAAAAGTAGCTATGTAAGAACAGTACTCATATTAGCACAAATGCACTGAAGTGATCTGGAACACCAAAAGGAGAATTCAGATCACCCTCAGAATATTTCCAATGTAATGGAAGCCTACGCAACTTCGTCAAAAAGTGCCTAACTACACAACCCTCTGCAGCAGCACCCACTTACAACCTACAAAAGGATAATGCTCTTGTCCACCAAAAATAAGAATGAGAGTATACTCGAGTGGTTGACTGTAAAATTTAATGAAATAAATTAAAATACCTGCAAGACAACAGACTACTATAAGCACTCAGCATCACTGTAGAACACCAACTAATAATTGTCTTCTAGCAAAACATACTCCAGCTTAAGCAGTCCAAAAGATCCAGTAACTAAAGAAATAACACAGGGCTCATTTACAGCATACAGTACAATAACTGTAACTTTATTGCCATTAAGTACAATAGATTACATGGGCAGAAGTCAGACCGGTTATATCCACACCAATTGGTAGTAAGAAAACATGATGAAAATTCTGTAAGCTTGTAAGAGAAGGACAGATTCAACCAGTTTCAACCAAGAAACTGTTACCCTGTTAGATTCAGCAAATCCTAGAGAATTTTTAGAAGCTTGACATTCAGACAATCATCCATCAACGGACACCTAGAAATAAACCCCATTCACAAAACATTTTAAGCATCAACAATCAAAAGCCTAGGAAGGAAACAAACAGTGAGAACACATCCCAGGCTGCCACCCCCCCCAAACCCAACACCCAATTGCAGAACACCAGATTGTTAATAATATTGTTGATATCTTTTCACTGTAGGTTTTTATGAAGTTTTTATTAGACACCACCTAGAGTCACATTACTTGTGATGAGTGGTGATATGTTATTAATCAGGGAGGAAACTATATTGTAATTAAGGAACCATCAAGGAGGAAGCCACATTTTCAAGAAGATAGGGAGGTCAAGCTACTATATGTAAACATTCAGCGAAATCCATTCTCCCTCACACTGATGGCATTAGCTAATATGATAATGAAATGTCTGCAAGAAAACGACCAAGTTCAGAGAGCACTAAGAACCAATAGTTCAACCCTAAACTACATATATTGTCTTCTGTTGGACTATGAAAGTACTAAAAACTTCAGCTATGGCAGAGACAGAGATAAGGGTTGAATGTGTCTTCAAATTTTTCCATGCTTCTGTGATTTATTTTAACATAAACCATTCTTATATCAAATGCAGAAATTTGCTTTGAATTAGTATAATACTATAATTAAGGACGAGCATGGATTGGAATATCTAGGGAACTTCTATAGCTTTATAATTTTTATATCTCAAAGGAATTGACAAGTGAGTATTTACAAACCATGGAATGGTGCCAAATAATGTCTGCAAATCAAACTGCTGTTAAAGGCAAAGGAGCAGGAAACAATAAAAAGAAGATGACCTTGACTTACTATTGAATTTAACATGATATTTCAAAACCACAAATTTCTTAAAACAGACATTTATTTGTGTTATTTAGCATCTATAATTTATATTTATCACTTTCACTATAATTTAAATTTCAGTCCAATTCATCAGCTTTTGGGAATCTGTTGCCCCAACTAATCCTTTGCTATATCATACCAACTTAAGTTGAATATCTATGCTTAAAGTATTTAATTGGGACAATCCAAGTAGGTCTCTCATGTAAGAAATAACTATTTTAAATTCTGATAATCATCATCATCTCACTCTTACATATGAGTAGAATAAATGTTTAATTTAAAAGTATAAATAATTAAAATCTTACCACAATTTTTACAAATAAAAAATACAGAATTTATTAGCTATAGCTTTTAATTTAAACTATATTGCAATACGGATATAAGAAATATTATATTTTCTATCTTTAAAATAATAATTCTATTCATGTTTTAATTCCGCTCTTAAACATCATTTATTAGAAACAACTAATTTAGCCATGTC
>JANHZU010000926.1:14185-24606 GCA_032468055.1 Acrochordus granulatus
ATCTAAGATGACCTGGTGGGCGAACTTTCGACATCTCCCTTGTCATGGTTTATACCATAGAAATGTCCCATGGACCAAGTATGAATTTGACTTTTGTATTAAGCAACAAAATGGATGAGTCACATATTTGTAAAAGCCAAAGTTGACCTGCAGAGAACAAGATTAATAATGTTTCTAATCAGTGAATTGTTTGTGAAAAAATAGACAATGGTCTGCCACCTTGGTCTGCAAATAAACCAAACTATGATATCATGGCACAAGGCCTGAAAACCATCACCGTTAGTCATACAACTCAGTGAAATAAGGAATATATCCCAAAATCATTACAATGAAATCCAGTGGTTTTAGATTAAAACAAAACCAAATAAATGAAAAAACTAACTGTGGTTTAAATGTGAGGTAATCAATTGTAACATCATAAAAGGGCACAATGTCCAATGTAACCAATACGATGGACTGAAACAATATCATTCACATCCAGAGCAATAAACATGCCAACTCAACTCTTGTTTTTCATGAATAAGCTTAGTTACAAACAAGTGGAATGCAACAAATCAATATGTTTCATTACTCAACACACAGATACAAAATACAAACCAATCCATTATGCACATTACTCAGAATGTCTCACATAAAGCCAATATGTCACATCCAGAGGATCTATACATGTTGTCTAGTATCTGCTACAAATATTCAGTTACTGAGAGAGAAAAGCCAATGATGCTTATGTCTCAGTCTGGATGAAAATGCTTATCTATATTGACAAATAGGTCTCTGTCTCTGTGTGTGTGTGTTTAAGCTGCTACATCACAAACTATAATTTTTCTGAAGAGAAAAGTAACATGGGTAAATTTCTAAATGAAATATTAAATATGATTTTATTCAGATTGAATATATTTATATACTGAGTTGGAAAATTGTATTTTTTCATTTATTTATCATTATTCTAATGTCAAACATTTCAAATATTATTGAAAGCTCCTGTCACAAAAGAACTCCACATCTCTTCAGGGTGGCCTTGTTGTCTGAATGCCTTCATCCTTCTGCTGGCTGACAAAAATTGCTGGCCTGTCAGTATTTAAAGAGATGATTCCATCTCTTTAGTGAAGTTTCAAATCCACACAGCAAAAGCTATCAGTCCTTTGAGATGATTAGGATGCCTCAGACCTGACAGCTGGTTTGAAGACTTTTAAGAAATCTGGAAATGAAATCCTGTGGCTGTGGAAAAAGAATAAAAGGCAGGTGTGCACCCAACTAAAATGGACAAAGAAAAGCATAAGGCTGAACTGATCTTCTTCATTGCAATCATTCAGAGTATAATTTCAAGGGAAATGGTCGCATTTATTTTTATTTTGTGCATGGAATACACAGATGAGGGCACCAATAACCCATATGGACATAAGGTTTGCCAAGAAAGGAATATTGAGGCAAACAGATGGCTGTGCCATTAACATACAGCTTATCAGAAACTGGATGGTGTTGTGGCAAGTTGCCATAAGAAAGATCTACTGTCCACTGTGCCAATATTTTAAGCAGTCTAAGTAATCCAAATCTAGCTGCTGTTCATTATGTTACGACAGTACAAAACAAACTCTGCCACATGATACTATATTGACACTGTTCTGCTGGAAGACACAAAGCAGTTATTTTTATTTTCTCTTCTCCCTTTTAAATTTATTGACAAGAATCACATCGATTTATATTTAGATATACGTCCACGTAGGATTTTAGAGATGGATAGTTTAGTTCCAGGCTGAATCCTTTTCACAGATTGATCATTCTATTTAATTTCACAAAGTTCTCTGATTCTAAAAAGCAACATTTTTGAATATATTTTTAAATGTGTCCTTTAAATAGCATTTCTATTATGTATTAAATAATACATAATAATGTGTCCTTTAAATAGCATTTCTATTATTATTTAAATGAAATTTTAAAATATTTTTAACACGTTTATTTTTAGCATTTGGAGAATGTTTCTTAGCATTTGGAGAATCACACAGTCCAGTGGAATGATACATTTCAGTGTATAATTCAGTCCATAAAATGTGAATTAGTTTATTTCAGCTAGGGTCAAGTATTCTTCTTTATTTATTAAAACCTCTATAAAATATCTGATGCTTGTATTTTGATTATTGAGAAGGAAACAGAAGGGGAAAACAAGCTTAAGAATTTTCATATGTGCTGAATAATTATAATTGAATCCACATCTTATACTTAGTGTAGACTAATTGAAACCAATTAGATTTAATTTAGCAGAAAAAGTTGGTCATCTTGTATTAATGGAAGCAACCTGAAACTATACACACAAACTTCACATATGAAATAGAATAAATTTTCGTGCCAAAATCTTCATTTTTCCAAAATGGGGCATTCATATCATAGTGCAAGATCACATAAATATTAAGAAATTATAAAATATGTATAGAACTATCCATCTTACAACAATGAAATGGAAGGATGAAAATTGATAAAGAATAAAAATATAAGAATGCGTATAAAATATTTTTTAAATTTATTACTAACATTGTATACATCCAATTCCAACCATTTTATATTATATATATATATATTATACATATGTACACACATATATACAATTTAGATCTAGTATGGTCTGCACAATTTATCAATGTAAACTTGGAAGAAAATATGGATGATTTCAAAATGTATTGCAAGTCATTGCAAAGCACAGGGGAAAAATTGCAAGAACAGAAATTTTGTATAGTAGAATCCCCTGAACATAGTGGCAAATTTTCTTTAAAATACAGATTTATGCTATTTTATCTTCTAAAACAATTGGGAAAACCCTGGGTTTTTAGGCTGGAGTCTCTGCAGATGTAATTCTCACAGTCAAGTAATATGTGTTATAATTAAATTTTCTTTTTACTGAAAAATACCTGAATGTATGCTGCTTCAGACAAGAAATACACTGACCAATATTTCTCTTCTGAAAGGCTGTTCTGTATGTGCATGTAAATAAAGTATATGTATGCGTTCACACACACACACACACATAACTTACATTGAATGAACAGAAAATAGCATCTCCATTCTGCAGGACTGCTCACAAAGATGTATATCCCAAAGGTCTTCATTTTTTTTTTCACATGAAAACAGAAACTGACAAATCTTCACCTCGTTAAAACTGTTTTCTTACATTTCTCATTCATAGACAACATGCAAATAGAGCTGTATGAAAACAAATTACAAAATCTTGAGTTCTTTAATGCCAAGAATATCAAATTGTTTGTGGCAATAGAGATACAACAAATTCACAAATTAACACTAAGAACTCTCAAGATGACAGGTAGCGATTTTAGTTATATTCAGATGTAAGTAGGGAACTGAAAATTTTCACCTTATATTACAAAGTCTTATTTATACATGGGCTTTTCAAAACCCAATTTCTGAGTATCTATTCAATCCTAATTCCATCATTGGCTCTTCATTCTTAGGCTGCTGTGTCCACATTCTAGATACATGCCTGGATATAAAGTTTTGTGTCCAAGTTGGGTTTTAGATTTCAATATTTTTTATACATAAATATTCTTTATCTTTTCAAACTGACAGTGCAGAAATAAGAGATATTTGTTATTGCTGCGTCCTTCAGTTATGGGTACCAATAAAAGCAGCTGTCATACTGGCATGCAATTACAGATATCATTTTCATGACTGTTTCTTTTATCTTTATTCTCAACAGTCTACATCTGGTGTTACCTGAGTTCTGTCCACTGAAATTATATTTGTAATACTGAAGTGATTCCTTTGTTGGGTCAGAATAGGATCTGTATCTCATAAAGACAATAAACAAATAAGTAAGATAGCTCGTCATAATTTCCCAACAAATATTAGACATTAAATTGAAATTATGTTTATAGCAGTGGCAGAAATGAACAGAAAACTTATATTTTCCCAAGTCAATACGAATTGTAATAAAGTCTTCAGAGTGCAACAGTGCAGCTCTAAAACATCAAGTAATTTTCATTATTTATATATGACTAGCAATTCTTTTCACCTTGTTATTAAGTACTTTATCACGTATAATTTGCTTTCATGATAATAAGTTATCTGCTTTTATTTTATTATTTCATAAATTGCAGTTTCTTAAAAAAAATCAAATTTTAGAATAATGTTATATTTTATCACCAATCATAGAGATGGTAAGCCACTTTTTATCAGTTTTTGAGAGGTATAAATGGTAGGATATTCTGTACTTTTCTTCGTAGTGAGTTTAATATTGACATCTTTTTGGTCACAATAATAATAGACTGCTAGGTTCCTTAGCCAGAAGCTTTTCTGGTGTAGTATGACTTGTCTGCATTCACTCTGAGCTCTGTGGGAAGACTAGTTTTTCATTTATTTCAGGACTGGAAAATATTTCCTTCTCTAATGATGTGGAAATTATATTTTATATTAGACACCAACCCGAATGCCAAAAATGTTGGATCTGGAAGTATAAACAAATAAGCAAAACTTAGTAGAACAGCTAAACTAAGTCCTCATTTTAAACAGCTATATAATCACAACTGGAAGGCATCATTTTAAAAATCACGTCTAATCCTCCTGTAATGTAAGAATCCAAATTAAAGCTTCAATGTCAGATAATTGTCCAGCCCAGCTTTACCAGATGCAATGAAGAAAAGCGCATAACCTCTGCAGTAACTCAGTCTATCATCAAATTGGTCCGAGGAGGCTTTGTAATGTCATCTCAGAAAGATATGTCAAAGGTTGTTGCTATGCTGATGTTATTTATACAACAAATGAAAATATTATATTTTCAAGTGGTTTTTAATCTGTGGTTTAATTGTTATAATTATTTTAACATTGTACTGATAATTGATTTATATGGTGAGATTTGTGTCTGTATATATAACGATATATCCTTCTAACTCTATTTATAGGAAGGGATATTTAAATAGTGGGCGGTTCATAAATAGTGGTAGAGGGAAAATTATTAAATACATAAAAAATACATTCAGTGTATTTAATTTTTTTTTAAATTTTAGCAACGTACAATGTGGTTTTGTCCTATTCCTATGTTCTTTCTTATCCTGAGTTATCTAATATTTGAAGTGTGGCTCTACCATGCCTAACTTTCTGGCATGAAATGTTGCACAAATTTATGAAGGATATAAATAACCAATTACATGAAATTTTCAACTGTACTCAGAAGAAAGACCCATATATTGAGCTTTATGGTTTTGTGACTGAATCTAAATAATAGATTTCCTGATGTTCCACAAATAATTGTCTACCTTGCCTCTGAAGACACCAGCCACAGATGACAGCAAAAAGACTATGGTCACTAGCTCCACCTTCACCAAGATCCATATAATTTTGAAGCACAGTCAAAAGCCCAAACACCACCTGTTGCATTTTAGATATTTTGGAATGGCTTGCTATCATTCCTGACCTGTGAATAGCTGGCTCAGAATGATGGGAAATTGTCTCCAAAAATAACTATAGATTGTCATCAGAAAGTAATTGGAAAGCCCTTAATTTGAAACAAAAATACAAATCATTGTGCTGAGCTCCCATCAGTAATTTCTGTGCCATGAAACGTGTTCAATGCAATATTGTACTACTGTAAACCTTCATCTCTAATTTTATATTAGATTACAATTTGTATGTTTTATGTGCTCCTAGTTAAGAAGATGAAGAGCTGTAGAAGATACATACACACACACACACAAACACATATATATACATGTTGTATATTTGTAAATATTTCTCTTCTCAGCACAGTGTTAGAACATTTCAAAACATTGATAACTGAGAACACTTGAAAAAAATGATAACTGAATTAATTTACTTTAATCTGTTCTGCTGCATCACAAATTCGTTACCTAGTTTCTTTCTTCTTTTTCTTGCTATTGTTAGTGATTTTTGTTTCTCAAAGGAATTTATTGTTTCAGTAATTTGACGATTACAATCAGGCTTTCTTATTAAACCTGTAAATTAAATAAAGTCCCAGGACTGTGATACTTTTGTAGCAGCACATTGTATGCTGTCATATAGTCCCAAATATATATAATTTGCTGCTTTGAGAATTACAGCTGCCTATCTATTACTGCAGATAAGTGTTCCAAATAAGCAATATCTTTTTAAGCACATTGCTTTCATGGACTATAACAGCTCAGAAGGAAATACTTCAAGTGTTATGTAGTATCGTTAACTTCTGTGGTTTGAAAAGAAAATATGATTCATATCATGTTTCTTTTTAATGCCTCATTTTTAAAGTCAAATCATTTTATCACCTACTCCAAATTCCAAAATTCCTAATTGGGGTCTATTTAATTGTGAAAAATAAACAGTGTCATTATTATATACACATTATACAAATAAGAACTAGAAATGATTCCTTAATACCGAAGTCATGCTTTTTTGGGATAAATGAGTATTTGGAATTTTAAGAGTATATCATGGGCATCCTTACAGTGCCAAAATGGACAAGGAAGCTTAACCAAATATTTACTATAAATAAGCTACTGAGCATTCTCATATCAACTTTCAAGCTGATATATCCCCCTCTTCCTTTCATTTTTTTTTATATGCAAAGAAGTACTTTTTGAAACAAAGCACTGGGTTGTGGAAATTTACTTTTTTTAAGTATATGTCTAGGATGTGTTCAAAGGAATTTTTGGACACACGTTAATGCTGCATATTAACTTTGCCATGCAAAATGATAGCTTTTATATCATTTTAATATAAGAGCCTTAAGAGCAGGGGAAACAGAAAACTTGGGAAAATCAATAAAATGTTCGAGAAAAAAACAGTGTTCATAAAAACTGCTTTAAGCATATCATCCTCGAACAATTGGACAAAATATCTGAGATATATTCTTCTTTAATTTATTTTTCCAATTTACTTGATTTATTTAACAACAGTATTCATCAGAAGTAAGCCACAGTATTATCAACAGGACTTTCCTCTGAGTAGACATGAATAAAAACACACTGTATATAGCAAAAAAGTTCAAGAGCTGAAGAAATGAGTAAATGACGAGGAAGTCGACAGAATGGTTGTCTCCCAACCCAAATTCCCTCTTCTCAGTTGATTGTATAGGGGAAAAAATTAGCCATATGAATTCCAAGCTGCTATAGATAGATGAAGCCAAAGGACTCATAGCTATTTCCAGGCTATAAGCAGAAAATAATGTCTAAAAGCTTGTTACTAAATGTCCTAAAAAGAAAGACACAACAGCTAGGACAGATGTCCCTATGTCACAAGTGAATTGATATATGGAGTCACTAATTGCCTTAATTACCAAGAAGATTACTATGTGAATAATGTAACTGGTATAAAATAATTACTCTTGATTCTTTTCCTGCTTGTGTGTAGCCAAGGTAGTAACCATTGATGGGTTGGTAAAATGCTAGAATAAGTTGCTTTTGACAGGAAGGAGAAATATGCTACCAGCAGATACTCAGAACATAAGGTTGTTGTTTTTTTAATTTAGTCATGTCCAGCTCTTCACAACTCCAAGGACCACAACATGCCAGGCCTCCCTATCCTCCACTGTTTCTCCGAGTTTGCTCAAATTTATGTTCATTGTGTTGATGATTCTATCTAAATATCTCAATTGTCTGCCACCCCTTTCCCCTTTTCCTTTCAATCTTTCTCAGCATCATGGTCTTTTCCAACAACTTCTCTTTTCACATAAGTTGCCAAAGCATTTGAGCCTCAAATACTTTGGCGACTATCTGTCCTTCCAATGAGCAATCACAGTTGATTTCTTTTAGGATTTTATCTCCTTGCAGTCCAAGGGACCCTCAAAAGTCTTCTCTGGCACCACAATTTGAAGTTGGACATGGTCCAACTCTCACAGCCATATATTACTACTGGGAAAACCATAGTTTTAACTATATGGATCTTTGTCGGCAAGATGATGTTTCTGCTTTTTAATGTGCTGTCTAGCTTTGTCATAGCTTTCCTCCCAAGGAGCAAGCAACTTTTAATTTTATAGCTGCAGTCCCCATCTTCAATGATCTTTGAGCCCAAGAAGGTAAAATCTGTCACTGTTTTCATTTTCCCCTTTCTATTTTCTAGGAAGAGATGGACTGGATGCCATGATCTTACTTTTTTTAATGTTGAGTTTCAAGTCAGTTTTTGCACTTTCATCATTCACCCTCATCAAGAGGCTCTTTAGTTCCTCTTTGCTTTCTGCCGTTAGAGTGGTATTGTCTGCATAACTGAGATTCTTGATGCAATCTTAATTCTGGGATGTGATTCATCCAGCCCAGCATTTGGTATGATGACTCTGCTTATAAGTTAAATAAGCAGGGTGACAAAATACAGCCTTGTTATACTCTTTTCCCAATTTTGAAACAATCCATTGCTCCATGTCCACTTCTAAACTGTCACTTCTTGACCTGCATACAGGTTTCTCAGGAGACAAAAAAAAAGATGGTCTGGTTAATCTCTTTAAGGATTTGCCAGAGTTTGTTGTGATCCACACAATTAAAGGCTTTAGCGTAGTCAATGAAGCTGAAGTAAACGTTTCTCTGGAGCTGACTTGTTTTCTCCATGATCCAGTGAATGTTGGCAATTTGATATCTAGTTCCTCTGCCTCTTTGAAACACTGATAGTTCTTGGTTCATATAAGGCTAAAGTCTAATTTGTAGTATTTTTAGCATAACTTGCTAGCATGTGAAATGAGCGCAACAGTAGTTTGAATATTCTTTGGCATTGCCCTTCTTTGGGATTGGAATGTAAACTGACCTTTTCCAGTCCTGTTGCCACTGCTGAGTTTTCCAAATTTGCTGACATACTGAGTGTGGCAGTTTAACAGCATCATCTTTTAGGATTTAAAATAATTGAGCTGCAATACTGTCACCTCTGAGAGCTTTCTTGTTAGTAATGCCTCCTACAGCCCACTTGACTTCACACTCCAGGATGTTCAGCTCTACGTTAGCAACCACACTATGATTGGTTATCAAGGACATTTAGCTATTTTTTATACATATCTTCTCTGTATTATTTCCACCTCTTCTTAATCTCTTCTGCTTCTATTAGGTCCCTATCATTTTTGTGCTTTATCGTTCCCATTTTTGCATGAAATATTCCCTTGATATCTCCAATGGTCTTGAAGAGATATCTAGTCTTTTCCAGTCTATTGTTTTGCATTGTTCATTTAAGAAGGCCTCCTTATCTCTCCTTCTTAACTTTCCAGATTCTCTGGAAATACCAGTTGGGTATATCTTTCTTTTCTCCCTTGCCTTTTGCTTTTATATTTTTCTACTTTCCTCATTTATTTATAAAGCCTGATCAGATAGCCACTTTGCTTTCCTGCATTTATTTTCTTTGGGATGGAATTACTAACTTCCTCTGGTACAATGTTATGCACCTTCATTCATAGTTCTTCAGGCGCTCTGTCTGCTATACCTAATCCTTTAATTCTATTCATCACCTGCACTGTATGTATCACAGAGGCTGTATCACAGCCTCTTCTGCATCAGTGATTGGGGCATAGACCTGGATACTGTGATGCTGAATGGTTTGTCTTGGATTTGAACTGAGATCATTCTGTCATTAGCCAATATTGTTTTCCCACTCTTTTATTGATTATAAGAGCTATTCCATTTCTTCTAAGGGATTCTGCCCACAATAATAGATGTAGTGGTCATCTGAATTAAATTTGCCTAATACCATCTATTTTTGTTTACTGATTCCAAGACGTCAATATTCAATAATGTTTGACATACAGCTTACCTTGATTCATAGATTTTACATTCCAGGTTCCTATGCAATGTTGTTCTTTTTAGTATCAGACTTTCCTTTCATCTCCAGATACATCCACAACTGAGTGTATTTTCAGCTTTGGCCCAAGCACTTCACTTTTTCTGGAGTTACTTGTATTTGGCCCCTGTTCTCCCCAGTCAACCCCAGTGAGGTACCACCTTGCTGTGGTTGGGGGCTTGTGTGCTTTGAAGAAGATGAGAGCTCTGCCAGAGGTTCACCCAAACTGGACAGGTCTCATCAGAGGAGCCAAATGAAGAGTGTTTCCCACCTATAAAAATATGAGAAGTAAATTACAGAAATCCATACAGAAATCTCAGTCATCGTCCGGGTTAACAAGAACCACGCTAGATGTCATTGGGGATCCTGGACATCTAATGGAAAATGAGCTACAGGACTCCACTGGAGAAGGAAATGGTAACCCACTCCAGTATCGATGCCAAGACAACTCCATGGAAAACAACAAAAGGCTAAAAGATAGGAAACCAGAAGAGGAGACTCAAACATCAGAAGGAATTACAAGTAGCTCCAGAAAGGATGAAATGGCTGGGCCAAAGCTGAAAGGATGCTCAGCTGTGGATGTGAATGCAGGTGAAAGGGAAATACGATGCTGTAAGAAACAGTATTGCATAGGAACCTGGAACGTGAGATCCATGAATCAAGGTAAGCTAGATGTGGTC
>JANHZU010000926.1:52797-67054 GCA_032468055.1 Acrochordus granulatus
ATTTTACCCTTCAGAAGCTTGAGTAGCCTACACAGGGATAAGGATTCTGCAAGCTGTAATCCAAAAAATATGGATAGAAGAGGGTTTCTTGACATTGGTGTCAAGTACTAGAAGGAAGAGGAATCATAATCAAGAATTTCATCATCAGGAATCATAATCACCATCATGATCTGCATTTAAACAGAAAAGAAAGAATAAAAAATGCAAGAAAAAAGAGAGGAAAGAGAAAAGAATATGAAAGGTTACTTCCAACTTTCATCACAAGTGTAAAGAAATGTAATTATAGTTCATTTCCTGTACAATTACAGTTATTTATTTATCACATATCCCATTCCCTGTCTATAGTTGTTGTTCAGTCACTTAGTCATGTCTGACTTTTTGTGATCCCATAGACCATAGCACTCCAGGCCTTCCTGACAGTCCTCCACTGTCTCTCACACTCCACTCAAATGCCCACCATAAAATATTATTTATTGATCCTGGTGTCAGCAGAAATTTGGGTTGCTTTAACCTGTTTTTAACCTTGATTAAACTTTATATTCATTTCCTTTTACTTCTAACAGTATTAATCTTTAGTTCAATCAAATATTGTCATAGGATTTTATTTTTCTTTTTGTTTTCTTTATCCCATTGCAGAGTTCTTCAGGTCTTTAAGAAGCCTCTTTTGTAAATCCAATAAAAGAAAATTATTCAGATCACTTTCTTGGTTTAATCACTTTTTATTTTCCTTTTGATTTTTAAAACATCAGCCTTTTTTTTACCCAGTGAGATGTCCTTTCGAAAGTTGTTGTTTTGGTCTGTCTTTCATAAATCTACTTTTAGTACCATTTCTACCTTGTAAGATAAAATTTGTCCTATTTCTGTAATTTTTTCAATAATCTATTTTAGGCAAAGTCTTTCCATATGGACAGATATCATGAATGGCACTGTTCATATTGTGGCTACTATTTCTGGCTTATTCTTCAAAGGTTTCCTTGAACATTTTCCATGCTATGATATTTTGCATAAATTCTAGGTCCCAGGTGATTAACACAAAAGAAAGGTTTGCATTTTTTTTGGTCTTGCCAGAATCTTTGGTCCTCTAATGTCCAATTTTTAAAATCATAT
This sequence comes from Acrochordus granulatus, assembly GCA_032468055.1. NCBI lineage: Eukaryota > Metazoa > Chordata > Lepidosauria > Squamata > Acrochordidae > Acrochordus > Acrochordus granulatus. The sequence goes on from JANHZU010000926.1 coordinate 53,905, forward strand.
AATTACTTATATTTGAAATGTCTTGCAAAAAAACAAAGTAGAATCCCATGGGAAGCTATTTATTCCTTATAATTAATTCCAAAATCTAATTATAAATTTTCAATGTTCCAGATTAAATTTTTGATACTTAATCTGTTTATCACTTTCTGAAATCAAAATCTTATTGAGCTTCTGCTGTATATTTCAAATTCTTTACATTCTTAAGCTTAGGATTATTATTTTCTTTTAATCAGGTCTGAAACCAAATTTACCCAGCATTTTCATACTTGTCATTATAAAGGTCTCTAATAGCTTAAAAATAGTTGGCAAATTTTTTTTGAAAGTGATTAGAAAGTGAGGGTAGTGAATACAGTATCTTTTAAAAGGTTCTGACCACAGTTGTGAGCAAGATCACTATTCTCATTACAATCCTGAGTATGTATGGATTCTCCCATCCTTTCCTTATCTGGAAAAGTTTCCAAGGTACTAGTGTATTCACCAGTTCCTTGGTCTTTGCCATGGTAGTTAGCCCTGCTTTTGTAGAGGTGACTTCAGTCTATAGTCGACCTCCAGAAGCCATTTTGCCAATCTCCTTCCGTGAAGCTTCTGTATGCTTAAGAAGGATTCTTCATATACCTGACAGTACATGGGGAGCATCTAGCAAGGAAGAGAAAAGAGAAATAACTGTATTTCCATCCATAATAATATACAGCATTTATCCTTGGCATGCATACATTTAAATAGATACTTTGGTCATAATATTATAATGAAAAAACTGACTATCTCCTGAAAATCATCTCCTGTACAATTACAATTATTTACATTCCTGAAAATGTGTTCAATATCACCTTAAATGATGCTTGTTCAGCTTAAAAATGCTGGAAGTTCCTGGTCTCATCAGGTTACTTGTGTGGCTTCTAAGGATACAGTAAGCTAAGCAGATAAAGATAAGTTTTTGCGAAGGAAGTCATCAAGGACTACTAAGTTATAAGATAGAGATCAAAAACATCCTAGAAAGAAACAGTAGCAAGCCATTTCTGTAACACTGCCAAGGAATATAGTTTATCCATGTAATTACAAGAACTGTTATAAATGTAAAATATAAGAATGTGTGGATTTTGTAGAGGATAATGACATGAATGAGAGATGATATATTAAAAAAAAAATATTTCCCTACGTTTCATGCAAATGTAGATGTAATCATGACCCAAAGCCACTGAGTAATGAAAGGTAAAACTATTAATCTCCATCAGTATCATCATAATCCAAAGATTGAATAATACAATTAGAGAAATAATTTATATTACATTTGTATTTATTCAAATTACAATTTGAGGTTTAGTACCATTGCACTGAAAAGTCTACATAAATAGAGTTTATTATAAGCTTGCCTTTATAAGATATTTTAAATTATTGTTTACAAATTAATTTATCCATAGGATGTTATTTAGCCAAACTGTTATTTTTATTTTCAATACAACTACAGCTATCTTAATTTTATTATAACATATAAAAGCACTTAACCTCCTAGAATGGATATTGGAAGAATATCTAAAGGACAGTGAAAAAAATGCACTGAAACTCCTTTACCATAGGCTTACTAAGAGTGGAAAGACAAAAGTGGCCCCCAAGAAAACAAAATGAAGGATAGAAAAAAGACATGGCAAAGCAAAGTACTACATGGGCAATACATTAAAAAAACAGTAAGCAAAGGAGATAACAAGACCTGGCAATGCCTAAGATCAGGAAAACTGATCTTAGAAAAAAACATAGAGGATAGTTCCAGCTGTGTAGGAATAAATGCAATTAAGGCAGAACTGAGAAGACAGCAACAGACAACAGTGCTGCCTTGCAAAGAAACTGAAGAAACAGTAAACCACCTTGTTAGCTGCTGTAAGAATATTGCATAGACTGACTATAAATAATGGCATAACAAAGTAGTAACAATGGTGCATTGAAATATTTGCAAAAAAATACCATTTTCTTCTAAGAAAGAACTGGTTGAATCGAAAAAATGAAGAAACTAAAGTGCTCTGGATCATTAGAATTCAAAAAGACAAGCACCTGCCACATAACATCCCAGTCTTAACAACTGCCAATAACAAAATCAAAAAATCTGTATATTCCAGGACTTGGCAGTACCAGGAGACAGCAGAATAAAAAAATAAGAACTGAAGAAAATCACAAATAGTAAGACTTGCAGATAGAAGTAGAACAACTGTGACAAAATAAAGCAAAGATGTTGCCAATAATAATAATGCACTCCCAAAACATCTGGAGCATCACTTGAGCAACATCAGCAAAGACCAAATCACCATCAGTCAATTGCAAAAGGAAGCTTTACTTGCAACAGCTTACATCCTGCAACAATACCTTTAATAGTATCAAACACTATCAAACAACAACATATACCTAATCACCTCCAGTATGGAATGTTCCCATTGGGACCCCAGGCCAATTGATAGAGGCAGGTTTTCAGACCCTTACAACAGTCCAAGAGGATTTCATTTGTGGGGCATGATGTTCTAGAAGATGGCAGAAAAGTTGCTTCTCTTGGAACCTGCCAACTAGAATGTCACTTCTGCTGGCTTGAATGGGACAGGCAAATCTCACTGGAGTGAAACAGTTCCCCAAGTAATCTAGACCCATGCCATAAAGGTTTTAAAGGTAATAATCAACACCTTGAAGTGAACCAGGAAACAAACTGGCAACCAGTAGCTCACACAACAGAGGTGTTACATGTTAACCTAGGAGTCCTATTATTTTGTGCCAGCTGTAGCTTCTGAATACTCTTCATGAATAGTCCCATGTAGAGCATGTTGCAGTAGTACAGACATGAGATGACTAGGGCCTGAGTAATTGAGCACAGAGACTAATGATCCAGGAAAGGGCACAATAGCCATGACTGCCACCTGCTCTTTGATCAGGAACTGAAAGTCCATGAAACCCCCAAGTTGTACACAGGATTTGTTTGGGTCAATGTGACTCCATCCAGAACTAAAGATGTTGAACTCCCAGATCCCAAAGCCCCACATACCCAAAGCCACTCAATTTTACCAGGATTCAGCCAAAGCATGCTCTCCCTCATCTAGACCCCAAGTCTACGGGCACCATAAAAAGCAGCAACAATTACACTTGGGTCACTGGGGATGAAGATATAAAGTTGAGTATTATCAACATACTGATGGTACCTCATCCCATGATGGTGGATGATCTCACCTAGTGGCTTCAGGTAGATGTTAAAAAGGAATGCAGAGTACTTACTTGCAGCAAGCCACAAACGAGTGACTGTGAGCTGAATGAGACTGTTTTGTATACATCAATACAGATTCTGGCATTTCAGATTTACAGAGCAGACAAGGTGATGGAGACATCTAAGGAAAAAAGCTGGGGGGGGGCATCTGGTTTTATATAAATGAACAATGGAGTAAAGATGTGCTAAAGAAAATTTGCAACATGGTCTTAGAAGCAATAGTCATTAACTTTAACCTTTTTGCTCTTTAGGGAAGTTTGTCTCCTTCATTTTGTTGGATTCTATATTCCCCCACAGGCTTTTATTAATTCTTCAGAGCCTAGCTGACTGTATAATTCACAAAGGACAGAAATAGATTCTTTAATTATTGTCTTAAGGGATTTTAACAAAACAAATCTCATCCATGAACTGCCTAGATGTAGACAGCATATCAGCTGCCTCACTAGAGACAAAAATACACTGGATCATTGTTATACCACATTAAAAGGTGTTTATCATTCTGTGTCCCGTGCATCTATTGGCAACTCCAACCATTGCATGATGATCCACTAATCCCCAAATACAGGCAGAAACTGCATTTTAGCAAATTTAAAACTAACATTAAATATAACTGTACTCCTTTTCGTCCACTCAGTTGTGTTTAACAAAAACAACAGTCCAAACAATTAATGACAACAAATAAACGTTTCCTACTTAAATGTGCCTCCAAATCAGTACATTAAAAAGAAAAAGAAAGTAAAAGTTACTATTTCAAATCAGAGAGCAATTTAGTTAATTGGACTACCATTATATACTTACTCCACATATTGACATATAGTAGTTCTTAATATGCAATTCATATTTTGTCTTAAAATCAGAATAAATTAACAGGATCATATTTTAAATATAAATTTGTCATAGGCTTCTTAACCTTCTGACACACTTACACTGTGCTTGAGAATTAAGCCCATTAGTGTAATAACCATAATTAGTCATGATTATTATAATTAGGACATTAGTTAATGATCTTTCATTTGGTTGATCTAATGAATGAAATATTTTTGTCCACAAAATGGTATGCTGGACATGCATTGTGATAACTAGTTAGAAAGAATAGGGTGTTTAGTATCATTTTACAAAATGAACTTTGCTTCTCTAACAGAAATATAAATAGATTATTAAAGTAAATATATTAAATATATATTGCTTATTATTTCCAAGTATGCAATATATATATAATGGGCTTTTATGCTCATTTTGGAGATGGAAGAGTAAAATTAAATTGGATATCAGTTCTATTAGTTAAGGTCAAAATTCATCTAGGCTGCAAATTGCCAGAAGTAGGTTTAAAAACATTCATTCCAGGGCAATATCATTTCTCTGCAGCTAGAGTTAGCCCTTTGTATTTTTTTTTTTTTGGGAAATCTAAATCAATTATTCTGATTTGTCTTTTTTCAGCATTAACTTAATTTTGATCCATTACTTCACTAGTTTTTTTTTTAATTAGTAAAAAATCTGAAATATATCTATGCACAATTATCATTCCTTGAACTGAGTTTACATAGTCTTATATTCTATTTGGGACCAGAGAATGGAACCATTGTGCCATAGGTAATGCAATGTAATGGTGTAGTACTGGGTTTACTAAACCACCACCACAACAACATGGGAAAAATAGAAAACTCAGAGGAAAAATAGTAATTTAGATTGTAAACCAGCAGTTTTCAGTTGATGAGGAATATGGATGAGGAAAATTATAAAAACTGATTTGTAAGAAGAAGAGAATAAAAAGAAAAATATCCTTCTATAGGAGTCAATCAAATGAAAAATTTTGGAATGACATAAAAACCTTCAATAGTTTTCCTTGCCCCCATATTCAGCTTAATTACATTTTCTGAATTACTGATTATAGTTTTTCAAGGTCTCCTGAATAATCTCTTAGTCTCTTTAAAAGGAATGTTTTCTGCTTGTATAGAAGGGGAGAATGAAAAGAAAACTCAAAGAGATGAGAAAATAGAAGTTTTTAGAAACTTAAACTTTCTAATGAGATGGATGGAAGGGCTGTCTCTATTCTATTTTGCATACAAAGACCATAATTCCTCCAACTTTAGAGACAACATCAGTTATCAAAATCAGTTAATAGGCAAAGGAATATAAACACAAAATCATTTTAAGTAGTTGCGCAAAGAAATAAGACTATGTATAAACATCCAGATTGTTTCATATTTCAAATAAATATTCAGTGAATTAGATTTTAAGAATAGATTTCATTATTTTTTTCCATAAATTTCACCCAAGGAACAGAGTGGATGTGGTTCAGTTGCTCAGTCATGTCTGACTGTTCATGTTCCCATGGGCACAGCAAGCCAGGCCTCAATATCTTTCTTTGCTAATTGAGTCTGCTCAAATCCATGTCCACCACACCAACAATGCTATTTAACCATTTCATCCTTTGCCATCCCTTTCTTCTTTTGCCTTCAATCTTTTCCAGCATCGTGATCTTTTCCAATGTCTCTTCTCTTTACATTAGGTGGCCAAAGTATTTGAGATTCAGTTTCAGTATCTGTCCTTCCAATGAACAGTCAGGTTTGATTTCATTTAGGATTGTCTGGTTAATTAGTAAAAAATTAGTCTAAGGAACTATCAAGAATATTTCCCAGCACCACAATTTGAAATGATCATTTCTTCAGCACTCAGCCTTCCTTTTGGTCCATCTCTCACAGCCATACTTTACTGCTGGGAAAATGATAGCTTTGACTGTATGGACCTTTGTCAGCAAGGTGATGTCTCTACTTTTTAATATGCTGTCTAGGTTTGCCATAGCTTTCCTTCCAAGAGCAAGCCTTTTTTAATTTCATGGCTACATAACTGTCTGCAGTGATCTTGGAGCCCAAGAAAGTAAAATCTGTCACTGCTTCAATTACTTTCCCTCCTATTTGCCAGAAAATGATGGGTCTGGTTGCCATGATCTTAATCTTTTTTTAATGTTGAATTTTAAGCCAGCTTTTGCACTCTCCTCTTTCACCCTCATTAAGAGCATCTTTAGTTGCTCTTTACTTTCTGCCATTAGAATCATATCATCTGCATATCTGAAGTTGATATTTTTCCAGCAATCTTAATTCTGGCTTGTGATTCAACCAGCCTGGCATTTTGCATGATGTATTCTGCATATAAGTTAAATAAGAAATATGACAATTTACAACCTTGTAGTAAATCCTTTCCAATTTAAAGTTGTTCCTTATTTGGTTCTAACTGTTGTTTCATGACCCACATACAGATTTCTGAGAAGACAGGTGAGATGCTCTGGTACTCCATCTCTTTAAGAATTTGTCACAATTTGTTGTGATTCACACAATCAAAGGCTTTCGCGTAGTCAATGAAGCAGAAGTAGATTTTTTTCGGAACTCCCTTGTTTTCTCCATGATTCAGTGAATGTTGACAATTTGTTCCTCTGACTCTTTGAAATCCAGCTTGTACATCTGGTAATTCTCATTTCACATATTGCTGAACCTAGCTTGAAGTAGTTTGAGCATAACCTTGTTAGCATGTGAAATTACAATTTTAAGGGGGTTTGATCATTCTTTGGCATTGCCCTTCTTTGGGAATGGAATGTAAACTGATGTTTTCCAATCCCATGGCCACTGTTGAGTTTTCCAAATTTGCTGGCATATAGAGTGCAGCACTTTAGCAACAACATCTTTTAGGATTTTAAATAGCTCAGCAGGAACTATTCAATCAAGATGTTGATGTTCAATCTTGCATTTCATGTTTGACCATATCCAGCTTACGTTTATTGATAGATCTTACATTTCAGGTTCCTATGCAATATTTACAGTATCAAGCTTTCCTGTATCACCAGACACATTTGCAGCTGAGCATTCTTTCAGCTTTGGCCCAACTGCTTCACTCTTTCTGGAGCTACTTATAATTTCCCTCAACTCTTTCTCAGCAGCATGTTGGAGAATTTCCAACCAGGAGCTCAAATTCTGGCATCATATCTTTTAGCCTTTTAATATGTCCATGGCATTTTCCTGGCAAGGATACATGAGTGGATTACTATTTTCTTCTCCAGTGGCTCCTGTTTCATTTGAACTCTTCACTACGAGCTATCTGTCTTGGGTGGCCCTGCGCAGGTAGCTGATAGCTTCATGCAAGCCTCCTCTCCATGACAAGGTAGCGATCCATGAAAGGGAACAGAATGAATAGCACCCTTTAAAATACCTACTAGGCAACTATACTAAAATTAAATAAAATCTTATGAAAATAATTCTTGCTTTTTCTTAAAGATTGGAATTATTTATTTGTTCATCGTCTGCTCAATGTAAGAAAGTGTATCTGCATAAATCGATATGGTGAATCTTTTTATATTATAGATTTCTTCGAAAGAAAAAGTTAAGAAAAATGTTAAGAGAGAGGATAAAATTCACCCTGTTAACCTTTTCCCATGATTCTTGCTTTTTCAAAATTAAAATGTATCACATTCCCTTCCACTGCCTTCTACTTGTTCATCTTTCTTAGAATGAGGAAATAACATATTACATGCATTTTTTAATGGAATGATTTCCTGTCCAGTAAATTATCAGCATATGTATGTGATGTATGTATAATTATTATCTTTGTGAGCTGGGATTTCTGTACATTTGACTTGTGATATTAAAGAAATACATAACTTTTTAATATTTTATGAAAGTGGCCTGTTCTTTTAAATGAATCAGTATGTCAGAAAACAAAAGCCACCATTCTGAATAGCATACATTTTTTTGGGGATCATGAGTTCATATATTATTTCATATCAAATAACTGAATGCACAATCTTCTAAACTTCTATGAAAATAATTTCATATAAATTTCATTCAGCTGCAAATGATTAACTTCTATTAATCTGTTTTAATTTGGGAGGGTTAGTGATTGAATGCTTTTGAAATACAGATTGGAGGAGATTAATGAAAGGAAATGTTCTTGTTAATTTGTACACTCTCCTGGACAATTTGTGACTCATCCCACAAAATGCTCCTGTAAAATAAAATGCAATTTGATCACACTGCGATAAAGCAGTAAAACATGCCGAGACAGAATGTAGTTGCTCAAAAATAGTTGAAAAAATAATAACCTTAATAATCTTCACTGAAGGAAAAAAGATAAGAGAGCTTATGAAATTCTTCCAAAGTGTTTTAATTTATCTTAAGATTCAAACTCAGATCGTGAATACTTTCATTAGAAGCCCATTCAGTAAATTCCAATGGATCTTATTTATGCAACATACGATCAAGAGTTATATGGTCTTTTTTCTGCTAATCACAGGCTATACTGCCTTTATCCAGCCCATTTGTATCTAAAACAAATGATGGAAGAAAGATTTATGCTCTGTTAAACAATGAAGCAATTTATCATTCACTCCTAACATATTTATACATGTTCCTTTATTTTATATTTTATTTAACCTTTCAGATAAATATTATCTCCCAGAGTGATTCACATCAGTAAAAAGTGGGACACATGTCCTGATCTCAAGTTTATAATCATGTACTCATGATCCTAGATAGGAGAATATCTGTGTATTCTATACAGATGGGTGAGCCTATCAATCAAGTTTCTCAGAAAAAAAAATGAAAAGGGAAATATTACAAGAGGGTTTTGATATTCTAGAATTTTACTCTTCTGATTTATGTTAATACATTATCTTGTAACTCATACGATGTTGCTTTCTTTCTTCCATAATATATATATAAAGCCAACCTCTATTAGTCCATCTCATTCAAAGCACTTGTATAGCACTATTCTTTGTTCATTATACCTCAGATATTGAATAAAGTGAATCTAATTATCATAATTCCAAGTGTACCTTTTTTGACTAATGTTTGTGTAATTCACAAATGATGACAACTGAAGCATTTCTTCTACCTGAGCATTATTTTCAGTTAAATCTAAATTATTAGTTAGGCTGCCACAATACAAAATAAAGCCAAACTAAAGCAAAACTAATATTGTAAGCAGTATTGTCAAGCACTGTGCAGTCTTGGCTTACTTACTACAATTTCAGTAATGCAAGTTTGGGCCAGTAAACTTCTTTACTTCACCTATGTGTATTGAGTTCCTAACATCCTTTTCCTCTTGGAACTCCAAAGCAAAACATGGTTAATGAAATAACTGATTAGACATCTCCTAGTTTTTGATTACAACAGGACGAAGAACAATTCTATACTAGCATTAGAAACTCACTATACTATTTTTATATTTTTAAAGTTTGCAGAAAGCTTTTATCCTAAGGCAAGGTCTACTTGAAATAATGCAGTTCAGAAATCAAAAGAACTGGTTTCCCAATAAATCTGCTTAGATCTGGAATATCACTGCCCCTTTGTATCCAATTTTCAAGCAATAGAAAGGCTATGAATTATTTGTGTCTTCCTTTTGCAGTAATTCCCTTCCCCCTAAGTGGGTCTTTGCAGTAATTGTCAATTTAATTGTGAGACTTTATAAACAATTCTTATGGTAAGGCAGAGTAGAGTAATATATTGATCTAATCATTATTAATTCATTTGGTAATAATAGCAATTATGATGAACTCATTTACTGTTAATGGGGGAGCTTCAAGAATTCAGTTATAATTTGTAACTCTAAATTAAAATGCTTCCTTTGGGTGATACTGTAGCTTTTAGCCACCAACAGTGGCCACTTTTTTCCACAGGCAATTTCAAATTTTAATAAAATAGCTTGAGTCCTACCTTCCTTCCTTCTCTTCTTCCCATTACTAGAAACATATCCAGATCTTATACAATTTCAATGAAATTAAAATTGACAAAGTCTATGATCTGAGATTTATGTCATGAAAAATAAATATTAAGCCAAAAAAATAATATGGAATCTACTTTTCTTAGTTTTTTTTATCTTCCCAATTTTATTTACAACTGTTATGCTACTGACAACTGCCAGATTAATGCTACCCAAAATTTAAATTATCTTATCTATATACTACAAGTTACCCCATGCACATACTTCCTACATTACATTACTTAGTTTTGATGTGAAGGAACTGCCTGAGTAGAATGACTTGATAGTTCTGGAAAACGTGTCTCATCTTTATAACTATTTATCATATATGTATGTATGTATGATTCCACTCCCTCATTTAGTGAAGGATTTAATATGTTTATATAATAAATGGGGAGGAGTGTAATTAGATGTCATTTGTCTCCTGTTTACAGTTTAGATTTGATTCATCTTCACAAAAACCTTTCAGCTTCCTCTGATGGGTTAGTGTGCTGACCCCTTAAGGGCAATTAAAATTTTATTGCTTAGCATTGTCGCTCTGTTAGCCTGTTAGGTGAGATCTTTTTCTGGTGTATGTCCTGTATTCTGCCTTTTGAGAAAGTATATATTCTTGACACCTTTTTCCTTCCATATGGTATTGAGAAAGTCTCCTGGATAGGAGACAAAATGTTTTCCAATTATATCAAACAATGAACATCCAACTGCCTTGTTTGAGAAATGTTTGCATGTTTTTTTCAATTTTGCTATATATCATGACCTGTATTAATGATAATATACATAGACAGATATAATGTATATAGTTTCTAACAACCCTGTAGAAAGGGTATAATTACCAAAATTTGTTTGTGCCTGGTGTATTTTCTCTATCTTGCTTTCTTCTTTTGTTGTTTGAACATCTCAGAATTTTAAAATTGAGACAGCACTGAACATTTCAAAAGGACCTTTTAATGTATCTGAGGGTAGGGTAGTATCTTCCACTTAATTTAACATTTAAACTGTTTGTTTCCAGCTATTCATTTCCACTAATATTTCACTCTCTCTGCTTCCAGCCTCTTACAGAAAGGCCCTTTCATTCTATTTTGATTTGTTTCTCTTTTTCTCTTTTTAAAACCATTTCAGGAGTTGCTTATGTACAGGTCATTGTAAGTTTTTGTTTGTTTTTCTACAATCATCTGTTAGATATGCTTTGTGAAATCCCATCCAGTAAGACTATAAAGTATGCTCAAATTAGCATTTGTATTTGCTCTTTTATTATTGTGTTGGTAATAATCAGCAGAATGCATGAAAAATAAATGGAAAAACTTCTTTTGGTAGATGGGTCCATCTTTAAAGAACAAAATAGCTTTTTGTTCTTTATAGTATTTTGAAAGCTTAGGCACAGCTATTTTCAATAGTCATATTTTACCAATCATGTACAAATGTATTCTACTGCCATGAGTTAGCTAGCAAGCACACATTTTTATTGTTAAAAGGTACTTACTTTCACCTAAAAAGGGTCATCAGAACCAGTTTCTATAGGCTGCACTACGCAGCAATTTAAAAGGTAGAATGAAAAGTTTTCCTTCTTCTTTCAGGTGTCTAGTTAACAATCATTAGCATAGTGTAGGAATATTATTCAAAGAGAAAACATGCATTGCAGAAAGGGGTTTTCAAATTAAGACTCTAAGAAAATATTTAGAACCAACTTTTTTTGCAAATGCAGAGCAGCCTGCAGGTGCCAATGGATGTCAAGGTTCTCTTGCAATGCACTTAGCATAGTAAAAGGGAGGAAAATTCTCTGCCAAGGAAGAGACAGTTTTGCTTTCAGAAAATGTATTAATTAGGCTGCCTGATCCCATGAAGGCACTTTAGCTGCCACAACATTTCCAGTAATTTTTGTAGCAAGAGATAATGAGATATCAAACAGTGTATAAATGGGGAGAATTATCCAGTTCTTGTCATTTTACATATTAGTTATGGAAAATTCTGCTGATCTTAGCCTGCAATACATATCAAGATCTTGCAGTATGAGGACTTCACTGTTCCTGGTCCCTTCTATGCTGCAATATTACATGACATTAGGGATTGAAAACAAGCATCATCCCTTATGTATATTGACATATTAGAGCTCAGTGTGAGTATAATAGATTGTCAGTTATCCAATATTTTACTACTACAACAATACTGTTAAAGTACAGAGTATTAAAAATGATAATTTATGTCCAACAAGGTGGAAAGAAGAAAAGGACAATATATATTGTAAAATACAAGCAATGGAACTAATAAGCAATATTATAGTAGAAATAATACAGTGAAAGGCTACTGAGACAAACAATGGCAGTTTTATGGAGTCCTGTCATGGCAGTTCAGTCTATATATGAGTGATATCCAGCCTATTTATGCGGGCTCTTCTCACCTCCCACTTCTGGGTGGCACCTTTGGTAATGGAATTCTGAATCTACAGCCCTAAGATCTGGTAATAAATATTCTAGTATGTTACAGAGTTTGTTGAAATCAATGGAGTTCCTCATAACTGAATAAGAGTCTATCCTGTTGACTCTTTTATGATCTAAATGCATGGAAAAGACTGATTGCTCTCATTTCACAAGTGAGACTCACAAGCCACTTTAAAGTCTTTCTAGATTTTTCAGCCCAGTGCCAGAACTCCCTGATAATATAGGGTAGTTCCCTGCTGTACATTTATCTGTGTTTTTGTCAAGTGAAATCTGAAACATGCGTAGAGATGAGACTTTCCACAATGCTCAGGGGACATATTTCAAAGCCTCATAAATCTTCTAGTCAGGAGGTTACTTCTGCTATTCAGCAAGAGCTTTTCTTTTTGACTTTCATCCTATTATCCTAAGTTTTATGTCTTTGTTCTTTCTAACATAATTCTTCTACTTCTCTGGCATTTAAACCTTTTAAGTTCTTGAGGACTGCTATCAATTCCCTTTGTAGTTATATTACTTGGTAATATGCTTATTAAGGGTTTTTTTACATATACATCATGTGTTTCTCAGAATTACTTGTACTGTTATTTTATTTACCCATGTGACTTGTCCTCATTCTAAAATTATCTCAAAAATGTCAGTAACATGCCTTTTAACCTTAGTATTTAATAAATCATTGGGTTGAATTGAGAGTACATTACAGTTTGTTATAATACCTTATTTTTAAAATCTTATTTCTTCC
>JANHZU010000926.1:67154-79380 GCA_032468055.1 Acrochordus granulatus
GTATTTATTACATTGATATATTTCCAAGAAATTTAACACTTTATGTGTAAAATTTATATGCAGATGGATTTTGTTTAATGTATTCATGATGTCAGCTTGAAGAGTAATTTTGTTAAGGCTACATATTTGAGCTGCTAAGATCCAAACAGCAGCAAAGAGATTTTTTTTAATGTTTTGCTGTTTTTGATTTTGGCAATTTACAAATAGAAGCCCCATTTTTAAAGATCCAGTTGGATTCTAACATCCTTCCGTAGCATGCATTTCGTAGGAATTTGTAGCATGTTCTAGAGTAGCAGCAATATATTATGCATATTATCATTTCCAATAATACAATGTAATTAACGGTTGCAAATAAAGTGGTACAGGAGTACTCTGTTCTCATTTTCGTAATATAAAATAATCAGTATTTCTATGATAGGAGAGAATGTCAATAAATGGTGACACCAGGCAATAAATGAAGCATGATAGGATTGGATTCAAATGCAGTGGGAAAGATTGCAAATTCTATTGAACAGTTTTCAAGAAGAGGACTTTTGAAAGCTTTTGTTTGAAGAGTTGATTTATAAGAAATCTGATAGAGTTTCCACATCAAATCAACAATTAAATGCATAATCAAATCAACAATCAAATATATAATCACTGAATGAAATTGAATGCTATCAAATTGATTCAAATGATTCAGATATATTTGCACACGTGCAGAAACTTTTTTTGAATCAATTTAAAAATCTGACTTGACTCAATTTAATGAAGCAATAAGATTTAAACATATAACCATAGTTTTATCTGTGATATTTTTCTGATATTATTTGTAGGAGAAGCAATTCATTTTAATAAATAAGTCTCTCACAATAATGCATCCTCAATGTCATTTAGGCCTATGTATTGATCTGAGAAATTCAACAGTAGTAAGACCACCTTCAATTAGAAAAAATGTAAGGAAAATCTGTTCTTATAGGAAAATCTTGTGGACCTAAGTATGTAGAATGGTCATTTGAAACCACAACTCAAAATATTTGTTAAATTTTATTTTGCATCTTATAATTGCATCTTACAATTTAATTGCATTAAATCCAATTCTGCTTTAGAACATTGACAACTACTTAATTCCACTGTCAAAATGATGAATTTTATAGTCTAGTGCTTCTTAATAATGCTTCTTCTAGGATAATGATTTATCAAGACTCTGGAATTTGTAGCATTAAATTCTCCAGGAAAAAAAAGGCTACCCATGACAGTAGAAGTACCTTGGGGAAGTATAATATGTAGAACAAGACCAGAGACTTCAACATATAGTCCAAAAAGAATACTCTCTCTCTCTTTTTCTCTCTGTCTCACATACCCGCATGCACATAAAATAGATCACTAGTTCTTGATGACTAAGTAGCTTTAAGCAACTAATAAATAATTACTTCATGTTCGTAGAAAACATGATATTCATTGGTAGTTTAAAGAGCCTGACTCAATATCCAGATTAAGAGCTTGGAAGTATAATAAGAAAAAGATAGCTAAGTAGCAAAAATAGTGCATGTTCCCAACCATTTGGACTGTGTCTTTTCATGCTAATTCCTCTGATGGAAATACCCAGGTGAATGGTGAAGAAAAATCAGAATACTCTTGCCCATCCCATAAAACAGAACAAAACGTTCTGAAGATCAGGGAGCAGCCACCAACTATATAGCAGAATAATTTGGATTGTCTTGCTGGCATGGCAACTACTCTGCATAACATCTATATTTTTCCAGGAAGCTGCAAAACCTGAATGGTAGCCCCCACTAGTCACTGATTCTTTAATAGGGGTCTCCAAAGATATCTGTTGCACTCTAGTTTGCCTAATTGTAACTATTTACAGTATATACTATATTATTATTTTTATCTAGAAGATACATTTGGCAAGATTTATATGAAAAGCAGGATAATTTAAACAAAAAAACCCAATCTGCTTAGAAATTATTAAAAAGCAGCACTCACTCTTCTCAAGCAAATCTATCCACTTTCAGATAAACTTGCAAAAAAACCCCAGATAAAACCTTCTTATATGCCATGTGTATACTTTTTTCTATAAAAGATACTTCTGTACAATTACAACCTTTTGCTTCTGACAGTTAACAAATATTTTATTGAATTGTTGTATACTTTACTGACAGATTAGCCATTATGGCAGGTTCCTCTTCATGACTGGGTTAATATGCATTCTTTCTGTGTGTGAGCCATTTATCAAAAGTATGCTCATATTGTCTCAAGGTAGAATTTGTTCCATCTTGCTTACAACCTTGCAAATGATACTGTCCTTTAATATAAGTTTATTTAAAGACAGCAACAACTGTACTCTCTCTTCTACATAATCATCAGCCAGTAGGAGAAAAAAATCACAAATTTCTCTCCTTAATGGTAGCGTGAGCTTGGAAAAATGAAGGTGGCTTCACAGAATGGAGGATTTAAGTAATTTTCAAATTGTTTGATAAATCACTGGTGTAGTGCTGACTGCTTCTCAATATACTTCTATGGGTCTTCCAGAAGAGTGGCACACCTGGTTGAGAAGTCATTGGAGCATAGAAAGAATTTGCACTGAACCAGGATGAAAACTTTGAATATGTTACTTGCTTCACATTATTAATAATGAACCTTTGAAAAAAATTGATCTGAAAAATGATCTTTCAAATGAACTTATTTTGTAAGCAAGTGTACTTTATGCTACCGTGACCATTTCTCCTTTTATTTCACAGAAAATTTATTCACAGCAGAGGAAGAACATGTTCTGAGTGTGTGTTTCTTTTATACTGTATTAATCATATCAATAATGTATGTTCCATAACAAATGTTAAAATCGCAGTTTCAGTTGCACATTACAGGCACTATTCAGTGATAAACCCTTGTTTATGAGATTTTTGATTTTGAAACTGAGCTCCAAGACAACTCTAGTGGGAGTGATCAAAGGAACCATAGTACATTGAATGAGCCACTGGTGACAGCAAAATAAATTAACTAATAGTTAACACAATAAATCCATTTTAAAGGCCACACTTCAATGAAGTATCCTTTTTTTTGAAAGCTGAAATATGGTATCCTTGGTATTACATCAACCAAAAATGCATTAAAATGTATTTAAAGTTCACAGGCTCAGATGTTCACTTAGCATGTTCTCATCAAACTTCATTGGGACCAGGAGTTCTCTGATCCACTTCAGTTATTTTTTTTATTTTGATCAATGTCCAGGATAAAAGAAGATATAATACAATAACATTAGACAATAATATAGCATTCTCAAATGCAAATAAAATATAGCATCATATTCACAGTTGGGATATGAAGAATCAGGCAAAGGAAAGATTGTCTCAGACAAAATCTACATAGTTGCTAAGTGTCAAAAAAACTTTGACTTATAATCTATCAATTACATGACATAAAATTATTAACATAAACCTATAAAATAAATTTTATACACATACAGAGAGGGAACACTATATAAATACTATCCTGTACCATTCTATACATATTAATACTTTATTTATGTATTTATTTATTCAGTTTCTATAGGTGCCCATCTTAATCAATGTGATAAATTATCTCATTATTTTCTAAATCACCAAACTCTAAATTTTGACTAATCTATAAAAGACTTTGTTTCCATAATGAAACTGATATTAATTTTTAAAATATTATGGGATATATTCCATATATAATATATTATTATGGGAAATATATGCTTTATTTCTAATAATCTGTGATACAGGAACCTTCAGATGAATATTACTCCATATTTCAAAGCAACTTAGTTTATTAGTATGATATTTAATCAATGTATTCTTGTTGCAAGTTCAGATGCAATTATCAATTTATTTGTAGTATATCAAAATATATAATTTTATTTAGATTTGCATTTAAAAACACAGCTAAAAGTTATAACAAAGATTTCTAATTAGAAATATTCATTATAAAATATGCATCACAATTATGATGATTTCAAGGAGGTTGTGCATGAATTTTTCGTTTTCTCATCTTTGTGGGAAAAAATCAAGATTCAATTCTAATATTTTGACATATGTCTTTTGATATTTTGAAGTCATATATGTAAGATGAAGATGACTTTATCTTGAAACTTTTAATATATTTACAAAGAACTGAAAATACAAATATATGATAATAACAGTTACTCATCCCGTAACAATGAAGTGTGTCCCTGAAGCAGCTTCTCTTTATTAAGACCTAGTTAAAGAGTGGGAACAACAATTCTTTCATTTTATTCTTGTTTTATTTGTGGACTGAGAATTGAAGAATAAAATAGAATAAGAAGTTAATAAAATGAAAATTTTATTAAGAGGAAAAGTATTTTAATGGAAATATATTAAAAGGTACACCAATAGCTGGGATTATAAAGCATTTTTGTTCTCTTTGTTTTGTCAAGCTATTCTAAAACTTGGAATATGAGCTGTTTGGCAAGAGAAACAGATATTGATGAAATTTATGCTGTAAATATAGCAAAATGAGTTCTATTTATTCTGTAATAAGTTGGAACATAAAATGAGTCTTGCTGGATCAGATTAAAGGCTCATCTAATCCAGCATTCTGTTCCCAAAGCATTCAACCAGATGCCAGTGGGAAGCGCACAAGCAGAACATAAGTGCAATTAATACTTTCCCAATCATTTTTCACTAGCAGCTGGAATGCAAAAACATTCTGCCTCATATATTGGACATAATATAATCATCAAGACTATTAACTGCTACTGTGACTGGTATGGTTATTAATATTAAGGGGGGAATAATATAATAACTTGCTACTATAAGAGCAAATAATATAGCCAAAAGAGGCATATCACTGCAGTATCTCCTATTTGTCTCTTCCAAACTTAGTTTTAACTAAATAATTTATGAAGTTTGAGTTTGCAGGAAAGGAATTAGAAGATGAATAGATGGATGGAGAGGTGGATAGGTGGATGGGGGAGAGAGAGAGAACATTGCTATCACTCATTTTGAAGATTTAATTCTGGATTTGAGTCATTTAATACATTATCTCAAATTAAAATACACTACCCAATTTTGACTTATTTACCTAGCATAAAACTGATAATTTGCCTTTTGTTCACCAGATAGCTACAGATGGAAGCACCCATGCCTTATGTGCAGATCCTGACAGCTAAATTACTTTCTTTTAAGAGAGAGAGAGAGACCGGCAAATAAATAGAGAGAGAGAGAGAGACAGACAGACAGACAGATTTTCCATAATGAGCTTCATTTTTGTTTTATCTTTAATCTATAGGCAAACCATTATTATCCTTTTCCTTATTTATTATATTGTGATTGTTTTAATATTTAGATTACTTGTAATCTTTGCCAATTATTCCAAAAATAAAAATAAATAGAGCAACCAAATTGTTTGTCCTGAAATTTTATAATCTCTTATTTAATCAGGTTATTGGGTTACTGACATACATGAAGACTGGCAATACTCATGTATATACACTTCAAATACTGAAGTGTTTGCTTTTAGTAATGAAAAGTAATACAAGTAAAATAAAACAGTCATTAAAACAGTAATTAGAAATAAAAGTAATCTCAGTCAGAACTTTCCCACAGTAAGCAGAACCTTACTCAAAATTGTTCCTATACATCTGTTTTATTTTAGACAACAAATGAAGTTATGATTTGGAATATTATTTGTGGATTACTTTGTTATGATTTCATGAATTATTAATGTTTGTTTAAAATTGTAACTTTTACATTTTAACTCAAGTAATAATGGAGAAAAAATAATCAGCAAGCTTTAATGTAGAATCTTTAGAATGGAACAACACAATGTTTGTTCATATGGAAGTTTGCATCCTCAGTGATTGTAAAAGGGCAGTATTGGTTGAGCAAACACATATGTGCCAAGACTCATTCCAACATCATTAGAAAAATACATTAATATAAACATTGCAATTTTTTTTAGTTTTCAATAGAAGATATTGTTGATATGGCAGTTAAATTAAAAGTACTGGAAATTATAACATTTTAATAAGAATAATAAATGAAATAAAATAATTATTTTATTTTACATACACTTTGAAGAAGTGGAAAATATTTGGCAAAGTAAATTAGAAATTCAAAACAATATTTTATTATGAAATATAAACATTATTTTATAACATTTACGTTTAAGCTATATTTTCCATTAATTGAGATTACAATTGTTTTCCAATCTGTCTGTTTACATTATTACCCCAGCAACATGCAGGTTATGTTTTATTACTGACATCATGCATCCTAGAGCAGGTGGAGCATTAACATCTTTTAATCCAAAAAAAAGCATAGAAATTTCAGTAGAATGAGGGGAAATGATGGTGACTTCAGCCATGAAATCAAAAGACACTTGCTCCTTGGGAGGAAAGCTATGGCAAACCTAGACAGTGTAGTAAGAAGCAGAGATATCAGCTTGCTGACAAAGGTCTGTATTAGTCAAGGCTATGTTTTCCCAGTAGTCATGTATGGCTGTGAGAACTGGACCATAAGGAAGGCTGAGCATTGAAGAATTGATGCCTTCGAACTGTGGTGCTCGAGAAGACTCTTGAAAGATGAAACCAGTCAATCTCAGTCTGAAGCTCAAGTACTTTGGTCACATAATGTGAAGAGAGAACTCATTAGAAAAGACTGTGATGCTGGGAAAGACTGAAGGCAAAAGGAGAAGGGGAGAGCAGAGGATGAGATGGTCTGACAGCATAGTAAGTGAAATTGGCAGACTCCATGAGGCAGCACAGGAAATGGAGGTCTGGAATGCTTAAGTCCATGGTGTCACAAATAGTCAGACATGACTGCGTGACAGAACAACATCACAACCAGATTATGGATTTTAAAGACCATTGGCTGGATAAGTCTTGGAAGGTTTTCTCCATGTGAGCTGTCAATTTATCCCAATGCTTCCTTTTTCCTGGTAATAAATTATATAGTATGCTACAGTCTACAGTCTACATTACAGTTTACCGTTTAGACACCTCTACACAGTATTATATTTTATTGTTCCAGAACTCAATATAAAGCCAAGCCTTGACAGTTTTGTTATTCAAAATATGGATACTGACAGGAAAACAAGCCAACTGATACATCTTTACTTACAAATCAATCTAATAAGATTTTTTAATTTCATGAATTTTATTTCTCCAACTCTGGACAATTTTTTAAAATATTATATGCAGTTTGAATTTAATTGAAAAGCTTCTTTAGCATTGTAATATTTTTGAGGCTGCAAACCAACAGAAAAATAAACACCATAACCTTATTTATACCAGTGGCTTTTGCATATGGCTCATTACTGTCAAATTTGACAAGAAGACATAAGACCAAGGAGTCATGTGTCAATGCAAACTTCCTATCTCAAATCCATGGGTGCCAGGAAAAAAGCCTTTAAAATAAAATATCTTCAACACAAATTAAAATTAATGTTTGTGCATTGCATGTTTTAAACTGTTGAGGTATGTTTTAATAACTTTTTGATAGGAAACTAACAAGAGAATCCACTTCCTGCAGTGCAGAACTACTTTTAAGAGCGTTTAGATCTTTTGTCCAGTATAAATATCATATCAACTATCTCCTTGCATTAGTCATTTCCTCTCACCAAGTTCAGTAGGAGGTTAGCACATTCCCATGATATGGCATGATTACAAGTATAAATTTGCAGAAAGATTTGCCAGTTGTATTGTTTCTCAACCACATCTTTTTCCACCATAGTCTGAATTTGGGCCAAGGTTCAAAGACCTTTCCCTCCTCCCCCAACTTCCACTTGACACATGACAATAGCAGTTTCTGGGTTGCAAAAAACCCCCCCATTCTCCATTCCAACTGCTCAGAAGAAAAGAGACTGGAAAGTTTTGTGGTTGAACAAACAGCTACCTCTCTACCAATAAGAGACGGCAACAATCTTATTTGGCTGGTCTGTTGGCTATAACAAGAACCCTAGAAGCCAACAAATCTTTACCATTCCCCTCTTAAGAAGCAGACACTACAAAATTCAGGGAGATGGAGATTGCTAATTGTTCTACCATTTGCAAGCAAATCTACAAAGATAGCTAGAGAATCTAGAAAAGGTATTTGGCCTTTTTTTAACTGGGCCACAATGTTTGCAAGAAAAACAAGCATAATCCTTGCCATTAAGAGTGTTTTTGGATGTGAGTCTTACCCATCCTTTCCCCTTATTTCTCCATATTGTATATATCAAAATTTAATCTCTCTGTATTTTCATCCTCTTAAAGAAAGATAAAAACTGTCCTAATTTATGCATCCCTGTGCAGGAAATATGCTATAGTTATGACTTGAGTAATAGGACTAGAAATGTCAGAAACATGAAGATTCTGAAATATCAGCCTCTCTGAACCTTTTTACAAGCCTGGAGCTTTCTTATGGTGAAGAAAATTTCAGTGGATATTTTCTCCACTGCTGGAAGATCCAATGAGAATTAATTTACTTGGAAAGAATTCTGATCAAATTCAAGAGAATAGAATTAGAAGTTAAATTTGTTTTTTTCCAATAGATCTCTAGAAAATTTGCAATATTTTGGAGAAAAATTCTTCACTTCTAATTGATTAACAAGAATAGCAGTATTAACCTGAAGAAATGAAAGCAGCAGAAAAAAACCAAGCAGGTTTTTTTATATGGAATGATGATTAGCTACTTCAAATAGATCCATTCTATTCAAAATGTTTTAATACTAAGATTCCAGAGGAGTGTTATAGCAATAATTCCCAACTGTTCCCATTATGCAGGCCATTATTCCATAGAGTTTTTTGAAGAGCACCATCTATGGCAGGGATTAACAATGGGATGCCTGTAGGCATTATGGTATATGTGACACACATGTCCATACATTAATCCTAAATTAAAAAAAATAAAAATCACTAAAATAGCATGAACTCACCAAATCTCACATTTTGCATGTTTTCAACATCATCATCATCCTTCCTCCAGAGGGGTAATGTGTGCCTGATGGATGAAGTACCCTTGTTGACTACTATAGACCCAATATCAAAAGTTGGGCACCACTGATTAAGAATCTTCATAACCATTCCTTGTTATGGTACTATAGTCCTCAGGTTATGATGGCAATTGATACCAAAATTCTAAATTGTTGCTAAACAATTTAATCATAAAGTGTGACATCATGTGACCACATTACTTAGCAACAATAATCCTGACAGTCCCAGTTTTTTTAAACTCCAGGACCATGCAGGTCATTAAGCAGGAAGAGGAAGGAGTCTTAAACAAATAGACTAGTGGGTGAGTGCATGAGCGCCATTGGAATGTTGAAGGCAGGTGCTACACATTGCTGAATGGTACCCAGAATGCCAACATAGGTGCTATGCAGTGCAGGTGGATAGAAAAGCAGGAGGAGTGGGAGTGACTTCTAACTTCCTGCTGGCTTCCCCATTGTCTTTATTTATGGGAAGCCAGCAAGGAACATTGGAAATTGTGATCAGGTGACTGTGGCTTCCTGCAACATAACTGTAAACACATGACTATGACTTACTGCAGCAGTGTAATCTCAGCCAGGCACTCAAGTACTAAGACTGCTATCATGTGACCGTGAGGATGCTGTCAGGCCAGAACTTTGAGGACTTGAAGACAAGTCCCTCTTGTTCAGTGCTATTGTAATTTTGAATAGTTTTTGAATTAATGATTGTGACCCAAGGAATACTTGTAAAGATTCTGGCATTATGACAAGTCAACTGTGCTGTATGGTTTTATGACTCTGAAATGTCAGCCCTTTGAAATAGACTAGACTTGGAAACCAAAGTTATGAATGCTAATACTATTTTTATTGTAAGGTTACAATAATAGAATCTTGTAAGCCTCAATGCATTTTCCCCTTCTTCCTTTTATCTTCAAGAGAACTAGGGAGGGTCAAGACTGAGATACATCCTTAAATTACATTTCTACCTTGAACTCAATTTTTTTTGTCTGACTGTGGTGGCTCTTCCTTCTGTTCTTCAATGTGACTTACTGTTGATTACAAGACTGGGATAATTCTCCATGATTCATGACCTAGGGACAAGATGTATGCAATATGGGCTTCCAGATTGCTTCAATTACAGAGTGATAAATTAGTGAGAAAAGTCACTTTAATTTCTTGCAATTTCTTTACAATTTCTTCTAAAGAGAATTTTGGCATCTTAAAAACTGACACATTTCTTACTGTGTAGCCTTTTATGCAATATATTCTGCTTCACTATATGGAATAGATAATATAGATAATGTAGGGAATTCACTATATGAATTAAATATTTTATATACACATGCATCTGTTCTTGCAGACAAGGAGAAGAAAAGAGAAATAGTAAAAGAAGAGATGAGAATTATTTACAGATAATTATGTTAGGCTTTGCTTTATAAAATATCCTAATAAAGAAATAATAAGAATCTGAGCACCATTTGAACACCACTGGTATTGACAAAAATCACCACCAGTCAATTGCAAAAGGCAGCTTTACTTCAAACAGTTTACGCTCTGTAATGATATCTTTAACATTATTAAATGACATCTGCCTATACCAGGTCCTATAGATTGATAAAAATGCTAACATTGGGCTGACTGTGCAACCAACCATAATAATAATAAATTGGTTCCTAAAACCATTAAATCTTATCCCAATTTATGGAGAATGTTTTTCCCCATGTGCATATGCATCTTACCCGAACAATAATTCCCATTCGTTTACTTTCGTACGTGAAGGGAAAAATCTGGAGGATGGTATAATTTAGAATGTGGCCACCAGGAGTCCTCAGCTGCACAGAAGCCTGGTCTCTTCCAACCAGTGTCAAGCCAACACTTTCTGTCCATTGCACCAGGGCCACCTAAGCACAAGAGAAGTCACAGGTCAGATAGACTGCTGAGTTAGTAGCCTGAGAGGTCAAGCGAATGGAACAGGAGGGGGAAGGGAAACAGGCAAAGTGAAGAACTAAGTGATTTAATTGTTAACTATGCCATTTCCCCTCCTGGATTCCTCAGTGTTTGCTGTGTCTAGAAGTGCCTTTCTCTCTTGATAATACCTGGGACTAGCAGGTGTGGTTTGTTGATTATGGCTGAAATCTGAGAGCAATCGAGAGACCACGCTATCAGTGATGCTGAAGTTCCCAGTCTTGTCCTCCTTTCATCCCAATCCTCTAGCAGAGTGTTTCTCAACCTTAGCTACTTCAAGATGTGTGAAGCCAAGCTGGGGAATTCTGAGAGCTGAAATCCACATATCTTGAAGTGGCCAAGGTTGAAAAACACTGTTCTAGAATCTCAAAAGTAAATGACTGAGCAACTTCAGCACCCTGAAATGAGCCCCGAAGTAACAAATAGAATCACAATAAGTTAGCCTTTGTCCCAATGTTTTCCTTTAGTTTCATATAATCCCTTGAAATTTAGATTATTTTTCTCTGAGTAAATTTAAATTTTCTTAATGCATGTTTTTAAGTACCAACATTACTTTTTATTGTCAAACTTTTCATTTCTCTTCTTTTCACAATGAAGAAAAGAAAACATTATCTCATAAAGTATGCAATAGAAGTTTAATTACAGGATATGCTCCCAACAGTTGAAGGATCCTAGTTTTCAGCCATTGTTAGCTTCACATATAGCAAGCTTTTCTTGGATTCATGTCTTGCTTCCTGAGCTTTAGTGATGTTATTTGACATATATCAATTGCACATAAAATTTGCAACCAAAAAATGCAGCATGGATTGCTTGTTCAGATTCAAATACTGTATTTTATTGGCCAAGCATGGTTCGACCCGCAAGGAATTTGACTCCAGTACATCAGCTGTCAGTGTACTTGCAAGACAGCAGTAACATAAACAAATGAAATTATGTATTTAACAGTAAAATGTGAATCCAAAATGTGCAGCCAGTAGAAAAGGAAAGTATAGAATTGGAACCACAATCTATTGAAATGTATGTATACACATTAGACAGAACTTCTGGATTAATTGAGAATTCCTTGTATTATAGTAATCACCATGTTCTGTTATATAGCATGAATTAAGTATTCAGTGTGGTATGGGGGAAAAAACCTGTGTCTGATTGTTTTGGTGTGTATACCTTATTTTTGTTGTTCAGTCGTGCAGTCGTGTCCAACTCTTCGTGAACCCATGGACTGCATAATGCCAGGCCCCCCTGTCTTGCACTGCCTCCCGGAGTCCTCCCAAGCCCACACCCATCACACCGACTATGCTATCTATCCATCTCATCCTCTGCCATCCCCTTCTCCTCTTCCCTT
>JANHZU010000926.1:127652-137815 GCA_032468055.1 Acrochordus granulatus
GACTCTTGAGGGTCCCTTGGATGGCAAGGAGATCAAACCAGTCAATCCTACAGCAAATCAAACCTGATTGCTCTTTGTGATCAGTTATATTCTATTCTAGAGGCAGATATTGAAGCTGAAGCTGAAGTATTTTGGCCATATAATGTTCAGGGCGGACTCATTAGAAAAGACTGTGTATCTGGGAAGGATTGAAGGGAAGAGGAAAAGGGGACGGCAGATGATGAGATAGATAGATTGCATAGTCAGTGAGATGGACATGGGCTTGGGAAGACTCTGGGAGGCAGTGCAAGACAGGGGGGCCTGGCATAATGCAGTCTATGGAGTCACGAAGAGTTGGACATGACTGCGCGACTGAACAACAACATGATGTCATTTTTACATAATTTACATATTTACAAAAGGGGTGGGGTTTCAATTAGCCACCAACTTTATACCATCACCCCCCATGGATGCTCTTCACACATCACAAAAATGAAAATTTATAATCTTATAAAAATAATAATAAGTATTTTGCAAGAAATAGCAAATGATGAGCAATGGAGACAAAACAGCAATTTTTCAAGCAGCTAAAACTATACCATGCTTCAAAGGTCCAGAAATAAGTTATATATATTATTTTAAAAATGAAAGGTATGAAAGTATCTCCTCTGTCAGGTAAATGTACGTATAAAATACAATAAAGATATATCATCATTTGTTTCATAATAAGCAACCGGGAATAATCATATCTCCTACTTCAATATGGATGATTAGGACTTATAGCTCTGAAAATCTCATCATAGGTAAAGCTGTCCATTTAAGGAAATGGAAAATTTTGAAGTACTTCCTTAGCATATATTTAAGGTGGACACATAGAAACTAGAATAATTATAAGTATGATGACAAAGCTGATACTCAAAACTGGTATTATTAATTGCCAATGGAAAGTAGTCAAGAAGAAAAATGTTTTTGTTTTAGTTCTTGCATGAGATTTAAATGTCTATACTCATAAGTTAAATGGAAAATAATTCTTATTCTGTGTCCAATGGATGAACCAAATTATAAATTTATAAAGGAAATAACGTAAGCCCATTTTATTCTGCATATAGTTGCTTTCAGTGAAGAATACAATAAATAGGATATTCGTAATAGAAGATATAAATATTTTAAGGCAATACTAAAAGCTTAAGATGCAGACAAATATGTAACATTTTCACACCCAAAATATCATTATATTCTAAATAATTTTCAAGTGGAACAAGTGAACTGTAATTTATACAGATAACCCTTCACAATAACTCATAACAGTGTGAATACTACATAGAGCAATTATGATAATACTATTATAATAAAGAGTCAAAAACATAGTTTTCTTAAATCAAGTTAAATTGCAATCTTATTTATCAGGAAGCAAGTGCAGTTGAACTCAGTAAATATGGACTCTTTACAAGATCTAGTACAATGATAGAACTATGTTGTGGGCTGTATACTGTGTTTCAGATTTTCTTCTAAAAGCTGCTCCAGAACACAGGAGGATGAACATTGCAGCTGTATTTAGCTGTTCAAAGAACAGTGTCCTTTTCTGGGATTGCATAGCAGCATTGAAGAGAAAATATATGCTCTCGGAAAAAGATATAGCTGTTTTAAAGTGTTGTAGACAGATGCTCTATTTGCATTCCAAAATCCTCCAAAGCACATTTAGAAATCAACTCTAAAGTGTTGTTGAGCCTCACAACATACGATGCATATGGTATATCAAGGCAGAATATAAAGACTAACTTTTAACAAAGAAGTGAGCAAAAGAGTCTCTCTCTTTTTGCAGGGTTTGCACTTGAGATTAATATTATTAATAATTAGCTTAGAGGAATATTTATAGAGATACAATCCAATTTTTCAGAAGGACTATTAAAAATGTAGGGCAAGTTAGATGTTCAGTGAATGTATGCATGTGAATTATTATTAAATGCACACATATGTGCAGAAAGAAATACTTCTACTAGAATAGAATATAACTGATTATAAATCAGTTAGCTGGTCTCTTTAAAAAGAGATATTGGAAAAGTTTAGAAAGGAACAAGCTCATTAGATTATTTAACTAACTATTACGATACCTATGTTCGCATATGAGAGGGAAAGACAGAGGCAAACAAATTTCAACAAAATATGATCCAGAGCCAGTAATTAGAAAATATGTTTTTGCTAGGGATCTTTTCATCTTCAGAAACAAAAAAGCATCAGCAGAGTTTAATATATGATACAAAAAAAAAACCTAAGTAAAACAATATCCTTATGAAAGATACTTCAGTTTTCAGAAAACTGAAACTATGAAACTGATTCAGAAACTTGTCCTGATTCAGATGTATGAATCAATTCAAAAAACTAATAGAGATTGATTTTTGTTCCATTGAGTCTCTGAAGCAGGCCAGCTTGAATTCTTGACATGCTTCTGTGGATGTGGGAAAAGCAACTGAACTGATGCAAAGAAATCCAGTTATATTCAGACCACTAAATGTTACTACTGGCCACTTACCAAATTCATTTTTGATCCCTTTTCTTCTGTCTCCACAGTCATTCCATCTCCTGATTAGTAGTCTTCAATTTACACCCGGAACTGGAACTAAAATTTTGGGCATGGTTGTTAAGCAAGAAGTCACGTAAGCACATCACTTAGCAGCCCCAGTACCAACAATCCCTGATGCCACAGTAAGTGAATTTTCCTGGTTTTAGCCAAAGACCCCCCAGTCCAAACCATTACAGGTTTGCTGCCTCCCAACCTCAAACCTCAGTAAGGTAAAGCACTTTCCATGATCTGGCAAGTATGGGTTTCTTCAGTATGAATAATAAAGTCATTTATTATTTACATAATAATCATCTGAGTCATTATGACTCTGGGAACTATTGTGCCTATTGAGTCTCAGCCAGTGATCTAGTTAAGCTTTATATGGATTTCTATGTAATCCAGTTATTTTGAATTATATGAATACACAGCTAGAGTATAAAAAGATAAAAGCAGGAATTTAGAAACAAAAGACAAAAGTTATGTTTCTAGAGAGAAAATTTAATGGCACAAAATGGACAAAATATTTTTAGGAGAGGAAGTCAAATATTAGAAAAAAAATTTATTACGCGGATTAAAATAATCTAATAATATAAAAGCTACACTTTTCTGTTCTGAGCCATTCTTCTATAGTGTGTACAAGAAAGGAAAAATTGTAAAAAAGAAGCACTTTGTCTACAAAACTATAGACATATGGTTTGTTATATTTAGTTTCAATTATTTTTCAGAAGTACATCACAAACTGCTTTGTTGTTCAAATTTCTTGCATCATCACAAAAAAATTCAGTTCAGGTTGCATATTGATTAAACTTAATATATGCACATCCATTTAATGTATTTATATATATATTTTAATCTGTTTTTTTACATCTACATTCCTCCATATTTTTGTAACAATTGTCTGTCATTAAAAATCAAGCATATGGACATGTATATAAATAAGACATTCTGGAAAAATTCAATATTAAATGATCTTCTAACAAGGAACAAAACTAAATAATCTTACCTGCCATTTTTCAAAGAAAACTTAAACATTTATCTTGTTTAGAAATGTATGAGGGAAAGAAAGGTGATCACTGCTCTCATATAAAGATAGGACATGAAATTAAAAAAATACTTCCTTTGTGAGTATTTTTTATAATCTTGTTACTTGGACACACAGAGAAAAACAATGTTTTATTCATTTTATGTACATACTGCCTTTTTATTGAAACAAGTCCTCAGAGCAAATTTTTTTTAAAAAATTAAAATTTTTATTTTTATAAACAAATAACATTTAGAGCACAAGGACCTTCTTTGCGACAGTCCATTTCTGATTTATCAAATTTGCATGACTTTGGGTTGTTTAAAAATAAAACAGTAAAAGCTAAAATTAAAAACAAAGTTAAAAGCAAGATTTAAAACAGAATTAAAAGAACAATTGCAAAGTTAAAAGGCAGAGGAAGTGTCTTCAACCCACCAGCCACCCTCAGGGTTGCACTTCTGTCTTTGACCCCAGGCTAGGTCTTAATGCTCTTCTGAAAGGCTAGGAGATTGGGAGTCTGTCTCACCTCCAGGGGCAAGATATTCCAAAATGTGGGGTGAACAGCAGAGAAGAGTCTCTTTCTAGACCCCCACCAGTTGAAATTCTTTAACTGACAGGGTTGATTAATTACCTAGGTTGGTCATTTTTTTACTGTAATATGTACATGTTTCATGCTGTTGCTTTCTTCCAAGATTCTGGGGAGTTTTGGGGGGGTCTGACGTTTGCTTTGCAGTATAGCCTTAAGGCTTGCAAATTCTTGGCAGTTTCCCATTCAAATGCTCACCAGATCTGACCATGCTTCGCCTTTTTGTTGTTTGTTTTTGGATCAACCAAGGTCGGCTACATGTTTGTCACCTGCATATCAAAAGATTGAAAACCAAAAATAAATACTAGTCAGCACATGAAAGACTGGCAAATGAGATGTGACTTCATCGATTTTCTAAATGAAGAGTGGGTCATAATGAAACTTTCAAGCAATTCCATTCCTTAAGTTTGAGCAACAAATATAGCATCTAGAAATGCAAAAGTCACAGCAAGTAGGTAATTGACTTAATTTAAAATTTACCCACTATACCATGGAATGATCACCAGTGGTTTATTCAATAAATTAGTGTGAATTGAGGTTATACTACAAAGCATGGCTTAGAAATGACAATAGCTGGATTCCTAAAGCAGATAAGTCAGAATCAGACAAATCACAGAAAAACAGCATGATATGTGAATTCAGCCAGTGTAAAGATAACCTCTTAGAATGAAGTTTATACATTTATTTAATTTGTATAGCTGCCTACCTCAGACCAGTGACTCTGGGAGACAAACAATCATACAAACAATGAAAGCAGTTAAAAGGCAATGCAAAAAAATTAAATACAAACAGCAGCTAAGAGATATTTTAATCTTCCAGTGTCAACACAATCAGGAAATGGAGGCCTTCACACATTGGAACTCCAGACCCAGCCACATAGCCATTCCTTGGCTGAGGGAATTCAGAGCATACCCATCCTGTTGGACCAAATTGGATGGGTAGAAAGTAGACGGTCCCTCAGGTAATCCAGTCTCAAGCCAATAAATGCTTTAAAAGTGACAACCAATACATTGAATTGGATCCAGAAACATGGACAACCAATGCAGATCCAAGGCAGTTATGTTATATGTGCCAAATAGCCAACATCTGGGCAGTTGCATTCTGTAACAGCTGCTTCCAAATGCTCCTGAAGAACAGTCTGTCAGGCCCAAGACCATAACCAACACAGCAAAATCAAATCCTTTATTTCTTACAAATAATGGACAGAATCTTGCCAAACTAAAGCAACAATAACTTCATAACCTACTAAATATATCCTGAAAGATTCTAGGGTATGGCTACCCTGAACCACCCCCCAGTCAGCTCAGACTATAGAGTTCTTCTATACAGGGCCTCTCATGAGATTTGCTGCATCCTACCTGAGAAAGCTCTATTTTGCCAAAACTCCTCTCCCCTGATTCTCTAGGTACACATTCCATCACACAGTCCCACGTAGAATATGTTGTAGTAGTTCAAACAGGAGGTTACAAGGATATGAATGACAGAGAGCAGAGCTTTGCACTCCAGAAATGGGTGCAACTGGCACAAAACCCAGGGAGGTGCAATGGTGCAGAGGTTTAATGATGCCAGTTGTGTCAACCAGAAATGGCAGGCACTCTGGCGGTTCAATCCGCAGCACCGCATGACGGGGTAATCTCCTGTCACTTACCTCCCAGCAGTTCAAGAGCACATAAAAATGCAAGTAGATTGATGGGTACTTCCTTCAGGGGGGGGGGAACCCGGCCGGCAGCAATGGGAGCAGTGAGAGCTGGACATGCCTGTTGTGGGGTAGAGCAGGAACTGCAGACGATGTCCCATATGTAAACATCACCAGCCAGTGGGGGGCCGGATTAGTAAAAACACACACAATGTATAAATGTCTAATGATTGTAAGCCGCCAAGAGTCTTTGGAGATTGGCAGCATAGAAATGTGTTAAATAAATAAATAAAATCCAAAGGTGTACGAATTTGTAATTAATATTAATACATCAAAATTCCCTTTTGGAAGGGAATATTTGGTCTTACCTTCACATAGTTTTCAGTATAAAAACATTATAAGTACAATGATGAAAACCATATTTACATAAAGAAATGTAAATACAGATACTACCAAAGTCCAAGTTATACCTATAATTTGCCTAACATATAATTCTGATTATATAAAGGTTAATTCAATACATATCACTAGTAAGAAGGTTCTACCTTATTAAAAGACCAGATGTGTTTAGAAGAAATTAGATGATTTGGCTACCAAGATGATTCCATAAACTATGGAAATTTATTATCCTACATGCAAGTATACTTGCAAGAATAAAATAAATTGTATTTAAATATTTGATAGGAGAATAACTGAATTTGATTACATGAATTATTGTTTAAAAGTGTCTAGTTTTGTTTTTAAAGTATGATTCCCTTTGAATAGGTTACGTACTTATAACTTAAGGTCATAATTAACATTTACAGATAGGTATGTTTCAGCTTTTTGACATCCAGGATTTCTTCAACCTAATTACTTTTACAATTAAATTACAAAAATGAAAGTATGCTTTCCAAGTTTATATAAGTCATAAGAGAAAAGGTTTTAAAATGGATTTAGTAAGCCTCCTGGCTCATATAATTGGATTTCCCTGATGCAGGCTCCTCTGTTAATAATGGAAGTGTCAAGAAAGAACTAGAGCAGAAGGATGAAGAACTTGATTAACACAAGAAAGTATAAATATATAAATATAGTTTCTTATTTGGCCTTGAATATGTTGAGTTGAAGAATACATTTCTTTTAAGACAATTCAGTTGTGACTCTATTTGTAAGAAAATTATTTCAAATATACATTGTATATAATAGTATCCTAAGGATATATACAAAATTATTAAGAGCTTCTCTTAATCTGAGTGAATAGAAGTTGTTCCTTTATTAATAAAGAGGGTCTTTACCAGTATTATATTCTTATTTATAGAATTATGAAAGCAAAATACCTTCAAGAACACTAGCAAGCATAGCTGATTAAAGAAGGTTTGTTCTTGTTTAATCACTGTCATGTTCACCTCTTCGCAACCCCATGGACTGCAGCACACCAGGCCTCCCTGTCCTGCACTGCTTCCTGGAGTCCACCCATTCTACACCCATCACATCCATGATGCTATCTAATCATCTCCTTCTTTTGCCTTCAGTCTTTCCAGCACCATGTTCTTCTCCAATGAGTCCTCTCTTTATATTAGGTGGCCAAAGTATTTGAGCTTCAGCTTTATAGGTGATAACAAACATCTTGAATTGTACCCAGAAACAGACTGACAATCAGTACAACTCACATAACAGCAATGTCACATGGGTCACTTTTGGTACCTCAAGAACTGTCCATGCAGCTGCACTACCAGCTGTAGTTTACAGATGCTCTTCAAGGATAGCCTGATATAGAGCATGTTGCAGTAGTCAAGTTGAGAGATGATTAGAGTGTGAGTGACTGAGTGCAAGGACTCCCATTCAAAGTATGGGTGTAACTGCTGCACCACATTAAATTGTGCAAAGGCTCTTCTAGCCATGACTGCCATCAGCTTATTGATCAGGAGTCATAAGTCTAAAAGAACTCCCATGTTCTGCACTGGTCTGCCTGTCACCTCTCCAGAACTAAAGACGTTAAACTCTCAGGAGTTTATGAGTCAGGAGTCTCATGGAGGACCCATGCTTCCACAGCCACTCAGTCTTACCAGGATTCAGTCAAAGTTTCTTGTCCAAAATCCAGGCCCTCACAGCCTCCAAGCACTGCAAAAAGGCAGTTGTGGCAACACTTGGGTCATCAGGGATGGGGATGTAAAATTGGTTCTCAGTTCCACTCCATCCAATGAGGGACACATCAGGAGGCTGGTACAGAAACAACAATCCCAACTGATCCCACAAGCCCAATCTCAGAAACAGAATTTCACAACAAGGATGTCTGGAGCATGCCCCCTGAAAGCTACAAGGGATTCCTGAATGACAATTGTTACACCCTCCCCTGCCCTGAGGTCTCAGCTGGTACCAAACCTTAAACTTGGCTGGACACATCTCTGATATGGGCACTCCCACTTCTGGTGTCAGCCAGATTTCAGTGATGAATGCCGCATCTGCTTGCTTATCCATGATTAGATCACAAATAAGGAGAGCCTTGTTACTTACAGACCTGGCATTGAGGGCTTCTCAAGTTCTGCTTTCCAGGAACTGGGAATGAGGAAGGAAGGCTGGAATACACTACTAATACTAAGCATAGGGGACACCTTCCCCTGGAACAGCCTGCCTTCTGTCTCCCACAATGATCCCTGCCCTTCAAAAGTCTGACCTGCCCTAAATCCCTCAAGATGACCCACTGCCCCCCACTCTGGTCTCCCAACTCTAGCTCCACCATCCTCCTAGTTCCCCTCAACATAGGTGTTGTCACACATATCCAGGAGGTGAAGTTGGAGGAAGAGTCAACTACTGTGCTTCAGCTTCTGCTCACTATGCTAGCAAAATCCTTCCCCCAGGCCAATTTATCCCTACACATCCAACAAACCCCCAAATTAGCCACTCTCACTGGCCAACCATGAGGGGTCCATTCATTCCTCCCCTCTTCTGACTTCCACTCAGGGAGGGTTTCCAGACCATCCCCAACCAGACCAGTTCAATCATTTTGGGCTTCCTCTACCTTCCTCCCAAAGACCTGGCTCAGCCTCAGTCTCAGGTCCAGCAGCTGCCAGATGACCAAAGAGTTATTTCAATGGGTTTGGATTTTGATGAGCAGCTGAAACCACTGCTGCCCATCATCAAATCACTGTTACAGTGGAGACATAGGTTTGGAAAGTCTGGAATAAGTACCATTACAGCCGCCACCATTGTTGAGAAAATGCCATCACTGCTGTGGTTGATTCAGAATGCCAGAACTGACAAACAGCTACCATGATGAACCTGGGATCCCCAGCAAACTCAAACCCATCCCTTATCACTTGTCACCAACCAGCTTACTCCTCCAGTTCTATTCTCTTCAGCACCAAACTGAAAACCACTGACTGCTGCTACCTCTACTCACTGATCTCCACCAAACTGCTGGTTGCTCTATCACTGCCAAGCAGCTGATACCTCTAAGCCCAAAAGGTTTTGCCAGAGTGAAGGTCACCTCTAAAGGCAGCGTTCCATGCAAACTGGAGTCCAGGAAAGAAAGCCACTCCCCAGCCACTCTCAGCTTCCCCACATCCACTCTCAGCTTCCCCACATCCACTCTCAGCTTCTCCCCACTGGCTGCCAAACAACTCACCACCAAACTACTCTCCCAATTCTCTCTGCAAATCAGATAACTCTTCCACTGCCAAACAGCTGATGCCTCTGAGAACAGAGAACTGTGCAAGGCAGTGGTAAAAAAATTATGGGGAAAGAAAAGCCCCCAGCCACCCACAGTCTCTCTCCTCACTCACCAACACCACAACACCCAAAAAGGTATCTTGGGGGGTATCCTCAGGCCTCAAAATGTAAGTTTCTGCAGAGAGTTCCAGGGCTGTCACTGCTCCTATCTGCCGCATATAAATATGTGCTTGCAAAAGTCAATGGACTAATGGTGATAATATTAATAATACTCTGACTCTCGAACTAGGATTCATTGTATTTAAAGATAGAATTACATCTTAGTTTAATAACTACAGAGGTGCCTCACAAGACGAGATTAATCCATTCCGGAAGAACGGTCTTAGCACGAAATGCTCGTAAAGAGAAACGCAGTTTCCCATAGGAAATAATGGAAAGTCAGATAATCCATTCCACGCCCACCAAAAATCATTTTCAATAGAATTTGAGGTAGAAATGATTGTCCCTAACATCTTACTTGTTAACACAAGTAACCATGATTAACACACGATATAAATAGAGCAAACGAACCAGCACTTACGGATCTGCTCCGAGGTAGCTTCTGGCTGGAGGATTCACTGCTGTCACTTTAAGAGGGTCTTTTTTCTCTCAGCTGAAGAGGAGGGGGAGGGGACTTCCTGGAGATTGAATCAGGAGTCTCCAGAGTTCTCTCTCTTGAATGCCTTTCACTTAA
>JANHZU010000926.1:137915-148679 GCA_032468055.1 Acrochordus granulatus
GATGACGCGCAAGGTTTGGCATGAAGTTTCCTCATCTCGTGAGTCGCAGCTCGTCTAGTGGAATATTTTTTGATTAAATATTTTGCTCGTCCTGTGAGTTTATCATCTTGTGAGTTACTTACCTTGTGAGGTACCACTGTAATTCACACTTTGTGTTGAAACAATATAAGATTTGTTTAGCTGTACATGGGAGCAATGTGTGAATCTGTCCACTGTGTTTGTAAACCAAGATTTATGGCATAGTATGTAATGAGAATTCAACATTATTGAATGTTATACAATCCATGACTTAGCATAAGACCAGTCTGTATTTGATACATTAAAAAAGGTCAAAGTTTCCCCTGCCAGTCATAGACTGTTGTAGAGTTGTCATAGCCAACTCTAGGGGAAACATATCACCTAATTTATTTATCTGTTTGTTTATTTATTAAATTTATTCATCACTCATTTTGCACCAGCAAAATCAATGCCATACAATAATAAACAATACAAGTTTACAATAATAAAAGGTAAAAAAGATAGTGGGAAGGCTGGAATGGAATGGGATTCTTCTACTCTAATAGCTATCCCCAGGATAACACACTGCTGTGTAGGCCCCAGCCAAATCTGCAAACCCAAGTTTTCAATTTTTGCAAAAGACCAAAGGATGGGGGTCAATCTCACCTCAAAAGATATGATGTTCCACAGGGTGGGGGCTTCAGAAGAAAAGACCTTCTCCTGGATGCCACTAGCTGAAATTCCTTGGTTGACAGGATCTGTTGACATGAGTGGAGCAGGCCAAACCCAGTGGGATAAGCCAGTTCCTCAGGTAGCCTGGACCCATGCCATCAAGGGCTTTATAAGTCATAATTAACACCTTGAATTGCCCCCAGAAGCAAATTGGCAACTAATGCAGCTCATGTAACAGCAACGTCTCATGGATCATTCTTGAATCTCCAAGAGCTGTCTGTGCAGATGTTTTCTGTGCCAGCTATAGCTTTTGAATGCTCTTCAAGGGTAGCCCCATGTAGAGCGCATTGCAATGGTCCAGATGGGAGACCACTAGGTCTCTTGGTCGAGGTATAGGTACAACTTGTGCTACTCTGCTAGCCATGAGTGCCACCTGTTCTTCAAGCAGGAGTCATAAGTCCAGGAAAACCCCAAGTGGCAGATCAGTCTATCTGTGGCAGTGCTACCCATCCATTACTAAAACTGTTAAGCTCCCAGATCCTGATGTCCCACACATCCATTGCCACTAAGTTCAGTC
The DNA here is from genome assembly GCA_032468055.1 of Acrochordus granulatus. Classification (NCBI taxonomy): domain Eukaryota; kingdom Metazoa; phylum Chordata; class Lepidosauria; order Squamata; family Acrochordidae; genus Acrochordus; species Acrochordus granulatus. The sequence continues at coordinate 139,162 of JANHZU010000926.1, forward strand.
AAAGCCTGTTGTTTCCCATCCAAACCCCTATAGCCTTTAAGCATTGCAAAAGGGCAGCAACAGCAACTTGAGTCACCCAGGATAGAGATGTAAAGTTGCCTATCATCAGCATACTAATGATACCTCATCCCATGGTGATGAATTATTTCACCCAGCAGCACCATGTTGATGTTAAAAATGAATGCCACAAAATAACTTCTGTGAGCTGGACATTTCATTCCCTATTAACTATTTCCCCAGTTGGGAACACCCTTGAAAGAAGGAGCCAAAGCAACACAAAACTGTGCCACCCAGCCCCAACTCTCATAGCTGGCCTAAAATGATAGCATCGTCAATGGTATCAAAAGCCACTGAGAGGTCACGTAGAGCTACCTCCTTTCCATTCTTATCAGAGATCATCCACACAAGCATGACCATTGCTGTTTCTGTTCCGTAGCTGAGCCTGAAACCAGACTGCAAGGAGTCCAGATGATCTTTTTATACAGGATCCTCTATAGCTGCCAAGCAACCACCTTTTCCATCACCTTCCCTAACAAAGGAGGTGGGAAGCTGGATGAATATTGTCTAGAGATGGAGTCAAGAGATTTTTTTAGGAGGGGCAGACTAGGATCATCTTAAAAGGTCCCAGAAACATCCCTCATGCAGTGAGGCATTAATCACTGCTTGCACCTACCTCGAAGTCACCATCCTGGTGGCTTTCACCAGACAGAATGGACAGGTAGTTCCACTGACAGCATTAATGACACTGTCCACTTCTTCAGGTATAACAGGATCAAACCATTCCCAGTAAGCAGGTGAGCCAATTTTCCAGGCAGCTCTAATGGACCTGCACTATGCATGGAGTCCAAATGGGAGTAGATCCAAGTGACTTTGTCTACCTTGTGTTCCACAAATTCCTCTACATAGCCCTGAAGATGGTTTTCTGTGTCCCCCTGCCCAAGGACTGGGTGACTTTAAACAGGGACACTGGGCGGCACTCTATAGATGCAATAAGAGTAGGAAAGCAACACTGCTTCACCATTCTTACCCCACAAGATAGGCTGTAATAGTGGCTCTAAACTATGTTCAGTTGGATTTGTTGTTCATCTTCTTCCAATAGTATTCTGGCATTTCTTGGCCCTGCAGCTTCTCAGTGAACCATGGGATGCAAGAGGTGCTTTGAATTGAGAGAGGCCACATGGGCATTATCCTGTCCAAAGCCATGACCATCCTTTGATTCCAAGCCATGGAAAGAGCTTCAGCAGAGCCATTCAGCAAGACCTCCAGGTTATACCCCAATTCTTTTTGGAACCCATTAAGGTCTATCAGTTGCTGGGGGTGGACCACTCAAATGAGATTAAAGTAATTAGCTTGTACTTTTCTTCCTATTTTTGAAGTCTCAGATATTTCGACATTAAATGTAAATGAAACCAATAATCCTAGAAATATTTTTAATGAATATGAATCTAATATGACTAAAAGCTAATAAATGTAAGCTGCATTTATTTCAATGGGAAACATTAACCAGAAGATTAACTTTGTCTAACTGGATGAATGGCATTTAGGATTTAGAATGATAGGCGATTGTTAATATTGTTAACAATTACAAAATACTTTGTATTGCTCTCAACATTGCATTGCACTCAAATGCCACAGGATAGATAATAGTCACATAATTGAGAATTCCTCCTGGTTATATAACTAGAGATTTTCTAGCTCTATTTCCCTTTCTCGATGTGATCTCATTCAGAACAGCAAGTTAGATTTTAGATATTGACTTGCTTACTATTTCCAGCTTCCCAGTAATGGTAAATTGGAAGAAGAGAAATATCTGCTGCAACTCCTTTATCCCTGCTTGTCTAAGCCATTGATTTCATCTAAGAACTCTGCTACTGGAATAAATGATAAACTATTAGAAGGAAAGAATGTTGAAAAAGACTGATTGTATTTTTCTGAGAGAGAGAAAGAAAGAGAGAACAATAATGTTGAACATACACCAAAGCAGGAAAAACTGAACTGTCTAGTCCTTGAAGAAATATGTTGTCATTTTGGTAACTTGTCTTATGAACAGGACCTGTCCTAATGACAGGTTGAGAAAGAGTAGGGCCATTTTGTCAGGTTTTCAAAGGAGAGAAACAACATCCTCTATTAATTTTCTAAGGATAAGATTCATGATTAGTAGTGGCAGGGGTATAATTTTATTTTCTTCCTTCATTTGGCGATGACTCCACAAAAATATAGTAGTGACTAGGGAGGGAATCTAGATACCATTTTGCTTTTTCTAGAGGGTCCCAGAGAAGAGAGCATTCTAAAACATATGTAGCACAAATACACAAAAAGTGGAGAAACTACTGTATTTATGTACCTCTTAATGGATGAGAGGTAAGCAGCTGTATCTTTGCTTGCAAGAAAATTCAGATTAGAGAGTTTAGCATGTATAGGAAAGCATGTACATTCTTGAAATAAAATTGCCTTTAGCTGAATTAATCGCATATTGTCCAAAATGTCTAAAAACTGATTGGAGCAGGCAGAGGACATACAGGGTATCTCAGATCACCTACTGATAATTGTTCATAATATTTCATGCTTCAAATATATTTAAGTACATTTTACTCTTTAAAAATATTTTAAAAGGGAACTTAGGCTGAAGCCGCTTCAGTGATCCAAAGTCGATAGTTTGCTTACATGTACTGTAATTTGGATGCACATATTAAGCATATTCTTTAAAAGACCTGATACAGATATTTATGCTATTTATCTGTCTGAAGTCTATGGCATGCAAAATTAACTTCATAATTGTTTGCTATGTTTTTTAAATGTTTAATAGAGTTTCTTTTAGTAAAACTAAAGATGCTTTTCACTTCAGAGCATATTTAAGCATAAGTACTGTGTGTTTAAGAGCTCAAGAGATTGTTTCAAGGAATGTTTGATGGTATGCTTCAGAAACTCTTGAGGATGTCTAAAAACCATTAAGGAAACAGCAAAGCTAAAACAGAAATGTACAAGGAAATACAGCAGTCACTCACTGAAAAAAAGTGCAGAATGACAGAATAATTATGCCCAGATATACAAAGAGGGAACATTTAAAACAGCTTCTCGCTTAGTAAAAAAAGGCTTTCTTGGGATATGGGAACCACTATAATTGCATCAAGCCAGGAATCTGCATAGCACAGGATGATATGTAGTAAAGAAGTGGTTAAAATGACCCAAGCAACTAAAACATTGTATAAATCTACATCCAAAACAAAATGAAACAAAAAAAGGCTGACACCCTGAGGGGATACAAAATGGACTAGTAAAAATATAAGTCAGTGGCTTATGCACTGAATAGGTCTGAACATGAAGGGCGGGAGAGAATAGATTCTTTTGGCCCACAGGACGCTGAGTCTTCAAACATGTAGCTTCTTATTGTACCATATTCTTATAAGCTAAATCAATAAAATACAGCAGAAGCTCTTGAGCAAATAAGTCTCGCACTCCTCTGTCTTTCTTTTGATTTAACATTTGAAATTACTAAAATTAATGCCAGGATTAGTATGTGTGCAGTGAACTATAAGTTTAATATCCTTCTCTTTGTTCTTCCTTTTTTTATTTTTCTTTTCTTTGCATAGAAGCAATATTTTTAAACATCGGTAATACAAGGTTATGTGTTATTGATCAGATGATCAGATAATTGATAGATAATCTTGCTGAAGAGTTTAAAAAACTGTCTGGTTTCTCAATAAATACATATTTACAGTTCAGTGCATCTGCACAAAAAACACATCTCATTATGTTCTGAGGATGCAGTGACAGGTTAATGAGCAATAGGTAGACCAATACAAGTGTTGCGACTATGCCACACTATGTGTAAAGAAGGCATTCACAGCAGCCATGTCAAAACTTTTAAGGATGTAGCTAAAGTTTCAAGAACGACTTGGCTTGTGCCAGCAATCTTTATCAAGTGTTGCATTACATTATTTAGAACAGTTACAATGTCTGGGATTTCATTGAATAAATAATAACCTTTCATTGAAAGGTAAGTTCAATGTTACAAGCAACCTTTGAAATAATTTGGGAACAGGGAGAGAGAAAAAGAAAAAGAAACTTCCATAGTTATTAAATCTTCACACATTCTTTTCATAAATTACTTTTAGATTTTTACATAATTATCATGTCATTTAAACAAAGTTTAGAAATGTTTTGAAATTTTCTTTAGAGAAATATGAACAAAAAAGCAATGTTTAGAAGAGTCAGAAGAACTGTTATGGAAAATTAGGAAAAAGTTCTGGGTCTTCCAATTTTGTGAGTACAGAAGATTAAGAAAACGATTTTTCTTAAAAATAATTAAAGTTATCATATGATAACTTCTGACATCATGGTAGAATCCCCACAAGCAAGATATATATAAACACATGTCTGTGGGATTGCCTAAGTAGTATTGAAATCTGACCCAGGGAGTTTGTGATTTAATACAAGGTACCATCACTCTGATTGGATTCTACATAGTCATCAAGCATTTTATTATTCGTAACATATCACAGATGAGATCCTGTGTTTCTCAAGGGTACTAATATGCCTATGTATACCTCACTCAATCCCTGTACCACCCAATCATATTTTTTATCTTTTATATTCAAAAAATTGTTTAATTTTAAACATAAATTACTAAATATATTAGAAGCTTGAGATCGCAAAAGTTTTAGCATCATCTTTCTTTACAATAAATGATTTCTGGGCCCCACCAATAATTATAATAATACAAATAAAAAGGGTAGATGTTCAGAAGAAAAGCATAAATAAACAGAAATAATACTCTGAGAAACTAGCAAGTGTGGTGATCTAATCCATTTGCCTTCTGTCAAAGGAAGGTTTAATTATTTATCATGGTATATAACAGCCATTTGTGAGGACTTTCATGATATAATTTCAAAATATCAAATATTCTCACCTTTTCAATGAGGTGATTACAAATAAACCCAGCAGCTAAAAAGATGTTGTGGAACTAATAGATTGTTAGTTTGTAACTGGGGAACCAAACAGCAGTTATCAGTCTTTGGAGTTCCCATATCTTCTGAGTTTGACTCAGAAAAATGAATGCTGACTTTGATAATGGACAGATACACCTAGACTTAAAATAAGACAAAAAGGTTTTTTAGACCACCACTCCCTCCCCTGAAAAACTAAGATCTGTGCAACCCCTGAGAACAAAATACTTCATCTCCATTAATCAATCAAGACTGGGGACTCTTGATATACACTGTAAGTATATGCTTCAGCCCTTACACTTTGTAGGAAACAATTCTTCCACTTCCTGATATGGGTTCCTACAGAGAGTAAAGAAAAATACTTTGATGGTACTATGTAGCATCTGTTATCTAAGAAAAATGTGCTAAAGCATTTTTTAAGTCCAGAATAGCCATTTAATATTCAGAGACAGTCAAACTTGTCTCTAATTCATTGAACTTCTAAAAAGGAGGAAGAGTACAAACAGACGTCTGTACAAACAGACTTGCAAAATCTGTGACTGTAGAAAATCTCAGTAGGAGTATTTGTGGCCACTCCATGGAATTGATTTCATGATCTGATCCACCTAGTGGGACTGACAATTCCATTGCTTTCATTTTTCTCCTGGATCCTTGCCCTATGGACTGATCTCTCCCTTTCAATCCTTGTATTGAATTTTGTGGAATCCTCTGGCTTGTTTGTTCTAAAGTTATTCATGTTTGCTCACTCAACTCCTTCAGACAAACTGACCAACTGAGACCTTACAAATTATAGGCAAAAAGATTTCTAAGCATGACTTTCACATTTGCCTTATTTACAACCTTCTATTTCAGTAGCAGCTCTATATATTGTGTTTAACTAATGGCTAAAGTAATAAGATAGTTAGAATCAATGTGCACTCAGACTACCATAGGAGAAAAGATTGTCCTAGTATGCAATGCAGTAACTTCAAAAGATGATGCACTATTTCATTGAAATTCAATAAAATAATTATACAGCCTGCTGTGGTAGTAAAAGTATTAGATTAGGACAGGGAAATCTAGATTGTAATTTAGCTTCATCCTTGGAAATTAATTGGAATGCTTGTGACCAGTCATTCTCTCAGTTCAATTATAGAGCTTTTATTGTGGGAATACATTGAAGCATAGAGCCAGTTTGGTATAGTCGTTAAGACACTGGGCTAGAAGCAGGAATCTGATCCCGCTTTATGCACAAATTCATCTGGCTGAATTTAATCAAGTCATACCCTCTCAGGCCTAGGAAGCAGGCAATGGCAAACCATATCCAAACACTTGTCAGAAAACTGCAAGGCTACAGTACCAAGAGTCAACAATCACTCAAAGTCATTCCCCCTCCACAAAAAATAATTGAAGTGATACTGGGAAAAAAATAGAATATAAAAATACACATCTAAATGATAGATGATTCTAGATTTAAATGATTCATCTTCAAACTAGAGCTACAGTATTTTGCAGACTTAGAACTTGTTCATAAACTTGTTCATTTTAACATGAAAATTTCTGGTCTTGCGATTACCATCATTATATTAAAGTTTAATTGTGTATTTTCTTGTTTCCAATACAATTACATGTCATGTCCTTCTTTTTTGATATATCACTTCCTGGCCCATTTGTACATAAATAAGTAGACTTGGCTTATCTTGAAATCAGAAAAAGCACTAGTTAGAAAGGTCATCCAATTTATGCCTCTGTGTCATGATTTTCCATTTTATCTATTATGTTCCAAATCACCCTTTAATAGATAGGTTCATCTTTAATATTTGTTATAATACTATTCCATAGTATAACTCAGATCATTCAAAGAGTTAATTATTCTCATTTGGCTAAGGGTTTTTTTTATAATATTAAATTGACATTTTCACTGCTTAACTTTAAGCATATTATTCCTTGTCTGTCTGGGTTGACTAATGAGAATAATTTATCCCATCTTTCTATGTTGTTTCAGGCTGTTCTCATTATTCCCTTCTGACTCTTAGATTTAACTTACCCAGTTCCCTTGTTAACCTATTTTTCTTCAGACTTTCTATCATATTCTTGATCTTTTTATTATTGTTGTTCTTATTATTTTATGTCACTTTGTTCAAATGATAAAGGAAACAGACAAAACCTCAGGAACATTCAGGGAAACCTTTGAAAATAAGGCATCAAATAGAATTTGTGTTAATTTGATTTAAAAAAAGTTCAGACCCCAACTTCTCCTTCTCCCTGCTTCCATCAAAAATACAATGCCGTGATATCACAGAGAAGGGAAAAGAAGGAGAAATATTTATGTGAATTGTGTGCATATACTTTTGAAATTGCCACATATTGAGATCTAAGAAATATTTTTAAAATTAAAAACACATAACCAAGTAATCCCATGTCTATTAATAATTTGTCCTTGTTTTTTAAGTCTCTTGTCTTTCAAACCTAGAAACTACATAGGAAGAAGAGAGATAGAAACTCAACTTGTCATAGGTAAAGAAAATGGAATGCCTGGTGCAGATGTAAAGCCAGATATACAAAACAGAATTTCAAAAATTACAGAAGAGCAGTCAAGATCTTGCACCATTTGCAACCAGAAATGAGATCATTTCAAGAGTTGAAATAATCATAGAGACATTTCAGTAGCACTGAATTCCTATAGATGTGCAATTTAAGAGCCACATGGTCTTTCAAGCTTTTTCAATGTCTCTTGCACTACCATTCTCAGCACATTTCAATAGTGCAATTGCCCCCAAATGAGCAGGGTTTCCGAAGTAACTTGGAAAAAGTGATGAAAAAAGTGAGTTTCCTTAAAGGAAAGATATTTGCAGGCTCTTTGGATAAACCCAAAAATTTGTCAACATCATTTATTCAATTGTTTCTGCCATTTTCCTTGCTTTTGGCCAGACTTCTTACCCTAAAGCACTATCAGCTACCTGTGTCCATGGATTTTGGTCTCCATTCAGTGCCCAAATTTTGGGACAATGCCAAGGGCACAACACACTTCAAACAGCATAGTACAGTTGTTCATCTATTGTAGTATAAGTAGATCTTTGCAGCAGGACACATGGCAATCAATTATATGGAGTTGATATTTCAAATATTTGGTCTGACTAAGTCCCTTAGAAGATGATATTAGAACCATGGTTCTACTCCTACTTTAAGCACAAAGATAGCTGAGTGACTTTGGACTAGTCTCTCACTCTAGGCCCTAGGAAGCAGACAATGGCAAACCACTTCCAAAAAACTTTGCCAAGAAAACTGTAGAGACTAACCCATGTAGTTACCAGGAGTCAAAAACTGATTCAAAGGCATGCTTGTGTGTGTATGCATGCATGCGCACTTGCACACAAACATACAAAACTTCCTCATAGTATATAAAGGCAAATGTGTGATCACTGCCTTCTAGTGGCAAGGGAGCTTGCATAACTCAGTGAAGTTATGTGCTATGACATGCAAGGCCACCCATGATGGACAGGTCATAGCAGAGAATTCTGACAAAATGTGATCCACTGGAGAAGTAAATGGCAACCCACTACAGTATCCTTGTCAAGAAAACTCCATGGTATCAAAAGGCTAAAAGATATGACACTGGAAGATGAGCTCCTAGGATCAGGAGGTATCCAATATGCTACTGGGGAAGAACAGAGGACAATTACAAATAGCTCCAGAAAGAATGAAGCAGCTGGGTCAAAGCCAAAAGAACACTGCAGATGTCTCTGGTATTGAAAGGAAAGCCCAATGCTGTAAAGAACAATATTGCATAAGAACCTGTAATGTAAGATCTATGAATAAAGGTAAGCTGGATGTGATCAAACAAGAGATGGAAAGATTGAACATTTTGGGAATCAGTGAACTAAAATGGACAGAATGGGTGAATTTAATTCAGATGACAACTGTATCTAATACAGAGATAAGAATCTCTTAGAAGAAATGGAGTAGCCCTCATGGTCAGTAAGAGAAAGGGAAAAGCAGTACTGGTGTACAATCTCAAAAGCGACAGAATGATCTCGGTTCAAATCCAAAGCAAACCATTTAACATCACAGTAATCCAAGTCTATGCCACAACCATTGATGCTAAAGAGGCTGAAGTTGACCAGTTCTATGAAGGCCTGCAACACCTTCTAGAACTGTCCTTTTCATCACAGAGATTGGAATACTAAAGTAGGAAGTCAAAAGATACTGGAATAACAGACAAGTTTGGCCTTGAAGTGCATAATGAAACAGGGCAAGGCTAACAGAGTTTTCTTAGCAGAATGCACTGGTCATAACAAACACACTTTTACAATAACCCAAGAGGTGACTTCACACATGGACATCACCAGATGGTCAATATCAAAATCAAATCGATTATATTCTTTGCAGCCAAAGATAGAGAAGCTCCATACAGTCAGTAAAAATAAGACCTGGAGCTGACTGTTTCACAAGTCATGAGCTTCTTACTGCATAATGTAGGTTTAAATGACAAATGTAGGGAAAACCACTATGACATTTTATGACCTCAATGATATCCCTTATGAATATACAGTGGAGGTGAGAATAGATTTAAAGGATTAGATCTGGTAGATA
>JANHZU010000926.1:170380-181130 GCA_032468055.1 Acrochordus granulatus
TGGCATTAGTAGATAACAGATGATCCACAGACTATAGTAATAGTTCTTATTATCTCCCAATACTTTGAAATTTTACTATTATTTGAGCCTGATTCATGGTGGTAAGAGTAATGAAATTGATTTTTATTTCAATCAAAATATTTTAATTCTGTAAAGCTTGCACAATCTCCACAAACAGAGTGGCAAATATGTTGTTGGCAAAAATAAATACATATTTTTTCAGGACTTTAAGGATGGGGTCAAGCATGGGTTTCTTTTGAAGATCTCTGTCTCAATCTCTACTCTTAAACTTCTCCAAAGGCTAAAAATAGACATAAACCTTCAGCCCACTCCCTTCAGATCCCAACAAAAGTGAATTTTGCTTCAGATAGCTGGGAGATTGAGTTTGGTCTCTGACTCATTGACATCAGATATTTAAATTCCATATCAGAACAAATTTTTAATTGAGACACATTAAGGAAAGCACTCATCTAAGAAGCCTTGGAGTTTCAAGATTATAATGTGTTTAATTTTTTGGCAAAGATAAAGCTAACATTGAGTTACAGTTCAGAAGAATAAATTGTGAAATTGATATGGTAATTATATGTCACCTGATCAGGTAAATTCTACCAAGAGAGACTTTAGAAATGAGACTAATATGTAGTTCAATAATACCTCCTGACTTACAGTTCCTTAGTACAAATTTCTATGCAGTTGTACCTCACAAGACGAAAACACACAAGACGAAAAACTCACAGGACGAGCAAAATTTAATCAGAATTATTCCATTAGACGAGCCGCTACTCACGAGATGAGGAAACTTTGTGCCATACTTTGTGCATCATCAGTAAGCACGCTCTGTACTTCCCGTTCAGGCAACTCCGTGCGCGCGCATTCTGCCAACTCTTACCTCGTGTTTTACTCCATTGCTTCAGGCAGCAACCCCGTGTGAGAGTTCTGCCAATGCAGCAAGCGCGTGTGCATGTTCTGCCAACTCTGCCACGCACAATTTTTTCCATTCCCATATGGGCGGCAGTGCGCACATGTTCTGCGTACACTGCTGCATGGTGGTAGGTCGACATTCCTGATCGCAATGAGCACCATGCGATGAGTTCACGTGGGAAGCCTCACAACAGAGCTCTCCTCTTTCACTGCGTAAACAGCGAAAATTAAATGAAAGGCATTTAAGAGAGAGAATTCCGGAGACTCCCGATTCAATCTCCAGGAAGTCTTCACCCTTCCTCTCCTCTCCTCTCCTCTCCTCTCCTCTCCTCTCCTCTCCTCTCCTTTGTGCCGGGATATTCTTAAAGCCGCATGCACGTGCACACACACACAGAGAGAGAGCAGAAATTGTCCTTTTCCTTTCCCCAAATAAAACAGAAATCCCCCTGTCGTTGCTTCTCCTCTCATAGTACGGAGGCCAGAAGCGCTTTCAAACAATGCCCGTAAAAGCTGAGAGAAAAAAAGCCCTTTTAAAGTGACGGCAGCGGATCCTCCGAGCCAGTAAGCAGCAGCAGAGGCCAGCAGCTGCCTCGAAGCAGATCTGTAAGTGCTGGATAATTTGCTGTACTTCTGCTTTATAACCATGTTAATCATGGTTACTTGCTTCATCTGTTAGGGACAATCATTTCTACATCAAATTCCATTGAAAATGATTTTTTGGTGAATATTTTTGGGGGCATGGAAATGATCATCCGACTTTCCATTGTTTCCTATGGGAAACCTCTTTTCGGTTTAAGAACATTTCACACTAAGAGCGTTCTTCCGGAACGGATTAGTCTCGTCTTGCGAGGCACCACTGTATTTATTAATTTTAAAAGTATGAAACAAGTAATTCAGACACTACAGATATTTAGGTAATATATAATTTAAAAATGCAACTGAGATTTGCAAATTTCTCCTTTTCACATTTTTTTTAGTTTTTAAAATATCTAAACTGTCTTTGGCAATAAACAGTTGAGAAATGATATAGATCATTATACAGAACTCAAAATTCAATTATGATGGCCTTTCCCTCCAGCTTCAGTAGTTGTTTCTGAAAAAGATAAAATCATTTTGGGATTGAGTCAGTTTGTATTTAAAAAAAACACTAATCTATTTGAAACATCAATCTGCAAAACAGGAATGGATTTCTGTTTAGAGTTTGGTCTGTTTGGTTTTATTGTATGTAACAGTTGGTGAAAGGCTACAGAAACATAATCCATACACTTTCAGTGTAGCACACTATAAATTACTGAGAAGTTCAAATGATAAACTGTCATTTATTGTATGGAGAAATGCATTTCTGAGCTTACTTGTATTTGTTCTAAATATATTAACTGATAAACTACGGCTATTTATTGTTTTAAAAGAGGATAGAAGGACTATTACAAATCTTGAAAGTAGAACCTTATAGAAATGTATGAATGAATGTCTTCTTGGAGTATTATAACTGTGCCAAGTTTCCACCAAATTATATTGGTTAAGGATTCCATATCCATAAGATAATTAACTATCAACCTGTCTAACTACTTATGCATCCTTCCATCCATCCATCCATCCATCCATCCATCCTTCCTTCCATCCATCCATCCATCCATCCATCCATCTATCTATCATCTATCTATCTATCTATCTATCTTTCAAATATATATGGCTACCATCTCACAAGAAGTGACATTGGGCACCATGCAACAATTAAGTATAACAATAAATATATACCTTTTATAATATAAAAACAGTATTTTTAAAAATATAGTCATTGACGAACACTGGTTCCAATGTGCTACTGGATAATTGGAATCTGTAGCTTTCTTCAGGCATTCCTAAATCACTCACACAATATATAAACAGAACAGGATTGCATCTACTAATGCTGCGGTCTCTGTCATGTCACTGCTGTTGGTTCTACCATACTCTTTGCAAGCAACAATCTCCATACCTGGGAGCACATGCAGCCCTTAGCCTGAATCCAACTCGAAAAGCTCTCTGCAAGAGATCAAGTTCAGATCTCTGATAAGAACAACCTGCCTTTTCCTATAGCTTGCAATTCTGAATCGGGAAAAAAAGAGAGAAAGAAAAAGAAGGTGTCATGAAAAAAAGAGAGAGAGGTGCCAGAAATATATTAAAATATTAATGACTCTTCACAGACATTAATGACTCTACTGGTGTATATTTAATGTCTATTTGCCATGGTTTTAATATTTTTTAAAAAAAATTACATATTTATTTCTATTTCATTTTTGTTTTACTTTTAGGCACATGAGTGTTCAATATATAAAAGGAAGGCTAGGAACCAAGCAATAATCTGCATTTCGTCCCTTCCTCTCTAATGTGACCTGTAATGGATAGTTAAAAGAATGCACCACTCCACAGAAAGATCTATGCCATTTTGTAGGTGCTGAAGAAGAAAACTTTGACATTAGTGCATAAGTTTCCCAAATACTGATCAGACATTTCCAAACAAAGTGTGCTGGGAGAATAGGCACAAAGTGGAAACAAATGCAAAAGTGGATCCCAGTGATCACCATCTCATTGTATTGCTTATAATTTCTATATTTGGTCCCTCAAATCAGTCTTCACTACAAATTACTGCCTGAACCATCCCAGCAGTTTCCTTAACTAGATTTTTGGAAGTGACTTGCCATTACCTCTTTAACTCCACATTTGGAGTTAAAGATTTGGATATGGAAAATTAAGTCGCAACATTTCGATAATTATGCTAGTTCTTGTGGCACACACGCATACCCATACAAGCTTCAACAGATCATGAGTGTGACTCTTCTTGCTTGCAGCTGTTAACTATAATTAAATTTATAAATAACTTTGTATTTTTTTCAATATGCTATGGAAACTCTGTAACAGTACCAAAGTATCAGTAACAAATAATTAGTAAGAACTAGTGTCCTCTTGAAACCTAGTCTTATCTAGATCTGGCAATATTGAAGTAAGTAATTAATTTCAGTAGCTCAATCAATTTTGATTTTGAAAGTAAGTGGACTTCTTGGAAGAGTTTTCCCACCTGATTACTTTGTCTTTCCTTTCTGGTAACAAAAGAATGGCATGAGAAAGATCCTAGAAGAGCTACACAACTCTAAATATATAAGAACTAGCCACTAATTGCACTTGAAAATAAAACATGCTTAGGGAATATAAAGATTTTGTTTTAAGAAAAGAAAAAAAATGTCATATGAATTAGAGTTAAAACCAATAAAAGGCCATTTTTATTGGCCATTTTGGATTGATAGATGATAATATTTGTAGCTCAGGGTTGAATTGTGAAGTTCTACACATTCACAATTTAACTAAATATGTATTCCATCATCTTCACCTAAATTACACGAATAAATCCTCATTTAGTGGAAAAGGTGAAAGTTCAGCCCAATTTCTGAATTATTATTTTTTTGTAAAGAAAGAAAGTATTATTTGATACAATAAAATAACTTAGACAGTGGCAATTTTTTGTACATCTCAAGCTAACAATTTCTTGCTGAATGAGAAGAAAATGTTCGACACTCTTATTACTTACACAGCCAATAGAACTATTAATTCTTTCTATTGAAGATCTCGCAAAAATAAATTCTATGGCTGCTTCAGCAATCCATTATTTTACCTCCTTTAGTAATCACAATAGGAGCAGGGCATATGGGAATCATCTAAAATGACATCAAACACAGCCTTAGGAAGAATAGGAGGAATTGTCATGTTCACATTATTTTTATATCAATTCTGAATAAATTGAAAAATATTCTGTGACTGGCTTAAAAGCTAAAGAGCCAATTTTGATTCTAACACCAGTACAAAATGAAATGAAGTAACCTGAAGTTCTTACTCTTGTTGGATGAGCGAAGCAAAAGTATATAGATAGTACTCATTATTTTTTAAAAACACATTTTAACAATTTAGAATGAATAAAACTGGAACCCAACATTTGGAAATGGTAATATTTAGAAGGCCTTATGCCAAGACTTCACAGTGAGTATCTGAAAATCTCTAATAAGTCAAGTGATTCTTGAAAAAAGAAAAGAAAATTTAATTAGGTCTTCTGGCCCTTAGGTTATTCATCAAATATCTGTGTTCAGTGTATGGTCATCAGTAGCCAGTTTTTACTGGCCATGTGTACTAGTGGTAGGACAATTTGCATAATATGCTTTTCCTTATCATATAGTAATATAAAATAATATGTAGTAAACACTAAAGGTTAAGATAGATTATGTGCCACCAATCAAAGTCCACTCAGAAACCACATAGAGGTTTTCTTTTAATAATCTAAAAAGTAATTTTCTAAAAAGTAAAGTGAATCTTCCTTGTAGTTTTATTTCATGTCACTTCAATGCTTTCCTCGAACATTCTCAGTAATAGCAAATTCAGGTAACATCAGGTGAATAGCATTGTTTTCAGGATGCAGCCATTTGGCACAGGCTTAATCTTTTTTATTCATTTATATAATTTGTATGGCTGCTCATCTCAACAAATTACTTTGAGGAGCAAAGCAACATTTAAAATAAAATAAAAACAATTAAAATACATCGAAGCTGAGAATAAATCATACACCATGCTCATTAAAATAATCAAGAATTGGTCCCTACACATAGAGCTAGGTCTTTAAGGACTATGAAAGGCCAGCAGGATTTGGGCAATCTTGATTTCTCTTCTGATTCTCTCCAGAAGGCATGTGCTACAGTGAAAAGGCACATCTTCTAAGCCCTGCCAACCAGCATTCCTTTGCCACTGGGACCCGAAGCATCCTGCCTGACTGGATTGGACAGTTAGAAATAGGAGGGGAGAGATGGTGCTTCAAGTTACTTGGCCCCAAACATGAAGGGCTTTAAAGGTGACAGCCAGTCAGCACCTTGAATTGCATCTATAAACTGGCAATGTATGCAGCTCATGGCATAATGGTGTTACATGTGCTGAATAACTGCACCATTTACTAGCAGGTGGCCACTTTCTTTGAATGTGAAGTTTTTGAATGTTCTTCAAGGGCAGTCCCAGGCACACTGGATCAAGAGCCCAGACAGACAAGTGATCCCAGTTACCCTAGTTTACAGAAACTCTTAGTAGTCCTCTTGTGCATTCTCACCCTGAGCATACTACACTCTTGGAGTTAAATATAATTTCTATATTTGTCTATTCATGCAGAAATTTCAGACTTCAAGAAAGGTCAGTGATTCTAGAGTTTGCAGTAAACAAGATCGAGTTAATAATCATCAGACTCTTTAACCTTTTTAATTATATAAATAAGGTGAGGGGGTCATACTTTCAGGCCACAAATTTGCAAATTATTCTCTTAATTAAAGTATGTGAGGAGAACAAGAGTGTGCTAAAGTCAGTGAAGCAGCATCAAAAATATGCCTTGTCATATTACTGTAGAAATCCATTTTCCCCAGCTCTAATCCACTTATTTCTAACCTTATTAAGTTATAAGAGCTCAAGTAGGCTTCTTACCAGTGTAAGAATGTTTACATATATTTACATATGTCTATGTATATTTTCATTAATCCAGGTCATGTCTGAAAAAAACAGGAGATTGGCTGTAAAGAGTAAAGGGAGCAGAGGTGATTAAACTGAAACCTTGAGACATCTCTCTTTACTGCCAATCTCCTGTTTTTTTCAGCTTGTTACATGAGAACCAGGATATTTGGTTTCACAGTTTCCTACCCCACTTTTGAGAAACGTGTTCATATATTCCATAACATTTTTCTATTTATTTTACATGAGACTGAAGAAGACTCCTGGACTGGAGTTGAAACGTTTCTCTTTAGCATTTAAAAATAAAAATCTAGTTGCCTTTTTTAAAAGTTGGTGTGCGAGATTTCTTTGCAATTTTGCTACAATATATTTACATAGATATAGCATCAGATACTCAGATATTTTATTGGCCAAGCATCTCTCAGTATACTTGCAACATCAGTAAGCAATAGTATAGGATAATGCATAACAATGTTAGTTATTTGGTAATGAATAATAAATAATTTGGTAATAAATCAAGTATTTCAGTATTTAAGAACTTTGATTAAGAAGGAATGATTTTCCATTGTTTCTTTTAAAAAATTAATACAGGCATTATAATATAAAACTGACACAGGTTTTTAAAAATGTCTATGTGACATAGATTATATTTTATTTATTTGTGAAAGAAGATTAGAAATACAAGTCAGCTGAAAGTAGTATTTGAAAGTAACCTCTGAACAGAGCATTAATGGTTAATGTGTATTCTCAATTTTTCTCTCAAAAGCATGACAATATGAAGACTGAATGAAAAGTAATGCATCAACTTCAATAACTATATATATGCACACACACATATACACACAATATATATATAGTTTTATATATAAGTAAAACAGGAAATGTTGAAAGGAGCTCAAATTGTTACCCATTTTCACTTTTCCACCAAATCTCATCATTTGCTAGATACTTCAGCCAACAATGGAATAGCTTCCCAAAACTATCACCCAAAAAGTCCACACTTTGTCCTTTCAATCAGACCCTGACAGATTTTTTTCACCTCTTTAATTGAGTCAAGATTATTCTTACAAAGGTTTTCTTTCAATTTTGGGGAAAGGTAGAAATTGCATAATGCCAATGTGGACTGTATGGGTAACAGGGTAAGACATGGAAACTGAATTTTGCAATTGTTTCTTGGACAGGGTATAAGGCAAATTGTAACAAAATCTCCTTTTATTAATCAAATTTATATAGCTGCCGATTCAATCAAAGACAACTCTGCTTCTGTTTCCAAGCACTGCTTAAACATTGTTTCAAAGTTTTGAGTGTTAAAATATAGCACTTAAAGTTCATACTCAAAGCAGATTTAAGGAAATTCATGTGAATAACATCATCTCAAAAAATTGTAATTGTAAGTTTCAGCCAAATCTTGGATTTTGAATCCCCACCTAACTTAAAGGTGAAGCTTTGAAGTGATATTCCATGGACTGATAGTTCATCTCTGAATAATAATAATGAATCCATATCACCTTCCTCATCTTTTATTTCATAGCATTGTAATATTGAGTGCTTCTCATCTTTTCTGTAGCTGAAGTTATTGTATAAACCTTTGAATTCTCAGAAGACTTTTTAAAAACTTACAGTAAACTTTTAATTTCAAATTATTATTTCGTATGTGTTCAGATAGCTCCTCTCTTCAGAAAGTGTTTTTGTCTAAAGAGTTTTTTCTTCAATTAAGTTATTGAAGAAAATAACTTAATGTTCCAAATGCACATAGTCTTTCCCAATATCCACTGCCGAATGCTTATCAAAAATCTTTATACTTAGTTTTATCCAAAATACTTTTTTTAATCAATGTTTTATGAGATGGTTGATACTTATGCTGACATTATGAGAGATAAACAGCTCATTTAATTACCTTAGGACAATGGAAGTCCTATTTCAAAAAATAAATTGTTTTTCAGAAGAAGGCAGATCTCCATCAGAACAATTTGCTTCTTATATATTCTGTTTTTCATACCAGTTTCTCATATCAGTTTCCATTACTAACTCTGTCCCCCACCTATTTAGGGTTATAAATTAGAGGTAATAAACACATTGTTATAAAGATTGTCACCCTGTTGTTCTATTCAAGCAAAGGCAGTAACTAATTTTTCACTTACAGCAAAGCCTTCACCTATATAATGAAGCAATTCCTTTATTTTCAAGCCAAGTCCCTTTGATTAGAAAGATCTCATTGTTATATGACAATAAAGCAGACTCATTGTATAAAAACTACACATGAATAGGAGGATGTGTCCTTGAAATATATGAATGAAGCTGATACATAAAAGAATTTTTCTTCAAATACACAGACAACCCTCTGTTATTTAAACATTCTGTTTATCATGTTACTGAATCAAAAAAATGTTCACCTTGATCCTAGTGACTATTATGCCACAAAAATAATTCATTTTGCCCATATTTCAAATCTCACAAAGCAATATGCTCACATTGTTACACATTTATCTTTGCCACTTACATTTTCAGATGATCATATTTATTTGTTTTGATGTATTCCCTGTTCTTTTTTCCTAGGCATATTTGGATTTCCCTATTCTAACCACCTCTGCTATCTAAAAAAAAGATTAAAAACAGGATTCTATCTAATAAAAACAAACAGTACTATGAATGAGCAATCTGTTAGTCTCCTTTTATTTTGGTCAATATTCAGGAACATGTGTCTAAGCACAAGGATATGAAAATAAAAGACAAGTTGTAAAAATATTGTCTTTTATAATCTTAAGTCAAGCTGATAGGCCAGCCTTTCTACTCTTACAAAGGTCTTAGTCTCAGTCAAGCTGTTTTAATGAATCCCCATTAATGATAAATCAGACAAAATGCCTGATATAGATTTGTACATGATTATTCATGTAGAAGAATAAAATCTGAGAATAAATCTCATTCAATTCATTAGATCTTACATTTGTGTAGATAAATATACATAGATGACACACTATAGATTAGATATATCATATAGGTTATGATAGCATTTTGTACGTATCAGTCTATTATGGTTTGTTTAAAAATAGGGTTTAGTACATTATAAAAGCTTAGCCACTGTCTTCCACATGCAGAGAAAAATTTAAATTAAAAGCTTAATAGGATTCATTAGAGGACCAGCAGAATGTTTTAAATCTTTAAATGGCTTGCTGATATTCAAAATTACTCACAGTGAAGAATTCTAATATACTATAGGAGTTCACATACTGATATGTGAAAAACATATGAAATCATTGTGACATCTCCTTGCAAAAATGCAATTATGTAATGATATCAGGTGTGTCACATTTGATGTGATAAGTACCTAATAATTTGTATGATGATCCCATATTGTCATTTGCCCCCAACTTCCCAAATGGATATCCATGGATCCCAGACTTTATGTAATAAACAAACTAGGCATCTTCCTTAACAGTTCTTGCCAAATATTCATTTGAAATCCTAAATTTCAAAGAATCAGTGATCCCTTATATCCTTACAAAGCCTAAAGTAAGAAATGTGAATCGATTCCATCAAGTCACTGATTTGTATGACAGAAAAAGAATATGACTGTTGAAGTCTATGCCTACTAGATAAGTCATGTTCATACACACACATATATGAAAAATAACTTCAAATGTGCTTCATTAGTTTTTTACTGTATATACCAGATTGAATACGCCAAAACATTTTAGAGACAAGTCTGTTCTTGATAGCTGATTTGATTTAGTTTGATTACAATTATGATTTGATACATTTGATTTAATTTGATTTACAATTACATTTCATTAACATTAAGATTATAATAAGTATATTGATACAATTCTCCATATATTAATTACCATTTTTAATCTAATTCAAATTATAATCCAGAAGACAACTTTTGAGAGGTTCCTGGGAACTTATTAGTACGGTTACTTAACAACTATAGTAGCCTTCGGATGTCTTCCAGAATTCTCAGAATACCCAACAAACCAAGTAACTATGCTGTCTAAGACTTTGGAGAAATGAACAGCTAATCTGGAGAGCACAAGATTAGTGAAGGCAAACTTTTATGGATTTGTATTATTTTGCAGCAATGTGATAAGCTTCTTTATCCTTGTTGGAGTGTAACAATCTGTTACAACTTTGCAATTGTCATTGTGTTCAGTCAACTTTTCAAATAGACAACATTAAATGCATGTTTGTTTGGGGAGGGAGAGAATCTTCAAAGAATTCATTGCTAATTTATTTTTCATAGATCTAATCTCACAGATTCTCTCAAGAAAAATAAAATGGTTAAGAAGCAATATATTCGTGTTTCAGTATTTCAGCTTTAACT
>JANHZU010000927.1:0-10838 GCA_032468055.1 Acrochordus granulatus
CTTTGAGGTGGTTTTTGCAGCTACCTCCTGTACAGTGTTATGTTCCTCCATCCATAGTTCTTCAGGCACTCTGTCTACCAGATCTAATCCCTTAAATCTATTAATCACCTCCACTGTATATTCTTAAGAGATATGATTGAAGTCAAACCTGAATGGCCTAGTAATTTTTCCCTACTTTCTTCAATTTAAGCCTGAATTTTGCAATAAGCAGGTCATGATCTGAGCCACAGTCAGCTCCAGGTTTTTTTTTTAGTGATTGTATAGAGCTTCTCCATCTTTAGGTACAAAGAATATACTCAATCTGATTTCAGTGCTGACTATTTTGGGTTGTTAGAAAATAGTGTTTTTATAACCAGCATCTTCTTAGACTTTGGCTTGCTTCATTTTGTACTCCAAGACCAGTGGTTCAGGCATAGAACTGTGATGTTAAATTATTTGCTTGGATTTGCTTGTTTTTGAGATTGTACCTAGTACTGCTTTTTTCTTTTACTATGATGGCTACTCCATTTCTTCTAAAGGATACTTGTCCACAGTAGTAGATACAGTGGTCATCTAAATTAAATTTGCCCATTCCCATCCATTTTAGTTTACTGATTCCCAGGATGTTGATGTTCAATCTTGCCATCTCATGTTTGACCATGCTTACCTTGATTCACAGATCTTACATTCCAGGTTCTTATGCAATATTGTTTACAGCATTGGACTTTCCTTTCACCACCAGACACATACACAACTGAGCGTCCTTTTGGCTTTGATCCAGCCATTTCGCTCTTTCTGGAGCTGCTTGTAATTGCTCTCTGCTCTTCCCTGGAGGCATATTGGATACCTTCTGACCTGAGGGACTCATCTTCTGACATCATATCTTTTAGCCTTTTGGTACTGTCCAAGGGATTTTTTTGGCAAGGATACTGAAGTGGGTTGCCATTTCCTTCTCCAGCGAATCATGTTTTGTCACAACTTACCACTATGACCTGTCTTGGTTGGCCCGGCATGGCATAGCTCATAGTTTCATTGAATTATGCAAGCCCCTTGCCACAACAAGGCAATGATCCATGAAGGGGATATGTTCCTACATTTTAATGTCTCAGTGTGTTTGTCTGTGTGTATATACACACACCCATTAGGAAACATTACTAATATACTAATGTGAATTTTATAACTAGAATTTATATGCTGCTTAATTTCTGAGCTCTTTGCACTACTGATATCAGAAGATATAAACTAAAAATCAGTCCATCTTCAGTACCACCATTCATGGTCCTACTTTTCCTTTTATGGAATTAAATTCAGAAAAGAAGAACATCAATAGACTACGCTTCCTGGGTATTCTCATCAGCAGAGAAGCGACAGCAAACTACAAATCTACTTTTATTGCAAAGTAACCCACAAGGTCTTTCAAAGCAACAACCCAGCAGTGTACGTTATGAAAGTTACAGTATGTACGAATATTCTTCGGGCAAGAAAAGCACACTTCCCAGGCCCTGAAGAGGTTATCTCGCTTGGAAGCTCAAAGAACGCAGCCGTTCAAGCGTGAG
Organism: Acrochordus granulatus; assembly: GCA_032468055.1. Lineage (NCBI taxonomy): Eukaryota > Metazoa > Chordata > Lepidosauria > Squamata > Acrochordidae > Acrochordus > Acrochordus granulatus. Next base: position 1,536 of record JANHZU010000927.1, read on the forward strand.
AGCATCTATGCTCCACCATCGCCCTTCTTCCGAAGACCAGTGGTTTTCCATGGCAAGGCGCAGGTGGCCTTGACCGCAACCGGAGGTCAGCTGCTCCAAAAGAAGACGACCGGAAAGGTTTGCGCTTCCCGCCGAGCGGGTTGCGCGGCAGATCGGCGTTAGCTACAGTATCGGGTTAAGGTCCTCCGCGCCAGGTCTGCTCAGCCGAGCTCCCTATTGACCTGCCCAAGGGGCGTCGGGGTGTGTGTGTGTGTGTTTGTGTGTCACTGCTTCCCTCCAGCCTGACCGGGAAAGCCCCCTTGGAGAGCTCGGAGCTTTCGAGGCGCGGGAAGAAGCTGCTTTTCAGCTCCGCCCCGTCCCGCGTCACTTCCTGCCCCCGCCTGTCGAGCCCCTTGCAGCGGGCGGGATGGCCGGTGTGGCGGCGGCTGAGCAGCCGGAGGGCTGGGACTGCCCCGCTACGCGCGCCCGTCTGGAGGTCGCCTACTTCCCGCCGGGCGGCAGCGGCCGGGAGCGGGAGGCCTTTTGGGTTTTCTTCCGGCGCCTGCGCGGCTTCTGCCATCGGCAGAGGCCCGGCGCGGACGCGGCCGGTCGGCCGGCCTACAACCCCGAGCGCCGCCTCAACCTGCGGCTGCCGCAACGGGAGGCGCCTGGCGTGTCCCCGGCGCAGGCGCGGAGCTTCGGCCTGGCGCTGCTCCGCTTCCTCGACTTCGCGCAGCGGCAGAGCTTCGCCCGCCTGGCGCGGCTGCAGCGCGAGCGCGCCGCCCTGCCCGTCGCCGGCTCGCGGGAGGCGCTGCTGGCCGCTCTGGCACGTAGCCCAGTGGTGTTAGTGGCCGGGGACACGGGCTGCGGCAAGTCCACGCAGGTGCCCCAGTTTCTGCTGGCCGCCGGCTACGCCCACGTGGCCTGCACTCAGCCGCGCCGTTTGGCCTGCGTGGCCCTGGCCCGGCGCGTGGCCCGCGAGAGCCTGAGCCGGTTCGGCGAGCAGGTGAGCGTGGGCGGGCGGCGGCCCCTGCCGGGAGCGGGGCGAGGCTTGCCCGGACGTCCCGCCCCGCGTGCCCCCTCTTTCAGTAACGGGCAAGGGGGCAGTGACACCAGCCGCTATGCTTTCCCCCCCACAGGTTGGCTATCAGATCCGCTTTGAGAGCAGCCGCTCGCCGGCCACGCGCATCATCTTCCTGACCGAAGGGCTGCTCCTGCGTCAAGCCCAGCGGGAGCCCACCTTGCCTGGCTACCAGGTGCTGATCGTGGATGAGGTCCATGAGCGGCATCTGCACTGCGACTTCCTGTTGGGAGTCCTGCGCCAGCTCTTGCCTGCCCGGCCTGACCTCAAGCTGGTGCTGATGTCTGCCACCATCAACATCCAACTCTTTGCCAACTACTTTGGGGGTGCTCCCGTGATCCAGGTTCCTGGACGTCTCTTCCCCATCACGGTGAGGGTGTGGGCAGAAGGCTCTGGTGAGGGCTTCTCTGCTGGCGAAGTGGAATTCTCCTTTGGGTGGGGCTCTGATGTGGAGTATGGGCTTCCTTTCAACTAGGGGGTAGAAGAAGAGTTTATATTGAGGGACTTTTCAAAAAGTTTGGTGCTGCTGGAAAACAGCCACCTTTTTGTTCCTTGATCCCTCAGTGGCTTTCAATACTGTTGACCAGTATCCTTCCAATCCTGTTCTTTGCATTGGCAACTGAGGGTACTTTTATGGTAGCTTGCTTTTTTTTCTGGGGCCAGCTTCGGTCAGTGTTGGCTAGGTTGAAGAAATTGCTCCCTAGGCTCCTTTTGAGTGTCTGCATTGTTCTATTCACTCTCTTCTCCTATTTAACATCCACATGAAATCAGCAGTTTGGGTTTCAATATCATCAGTATAACCCTGTTGTACCTTTCAACCCCAATCCAGTTGTTAGTATCCTATCCCAGTTCCTGAAGATTGTGTTGGTTGGATGGTGAGGATCTGTCACCAATTCAAACCTACCGAGATTGAGTAGTTGTAGGTGTTTGGGTCACCCAGATCTGGGGATGTTCCATCTAATCTTGGGTGAGGTTGTACTTCCCCATTCAAGAGCGAGGCACAATCTGAGGTCTTCCTGGATTCACAGTTCCTGTTTGCTTAGCAGCTATGGCCAGGAAGACCTTTGTGCAATTTCTTCTGATGTTCCAGGTGTGCCCTTTCCTAGATCAGAAGGCTCTTCAGATAGTCACTCATGCCCTAGTCACCTTGCAGCTTGGCTACTGCAATGTAAGTACATGGGGCTGCCCTTGAAGACCATCCAGAAGCTTTATCTAGTTTTCTTTATACTGTGAGTTTGTTTCTTCTTGTTTCTCAGATCTGTTGTTCCTTGATTTTACTATTGTATAAGTTTTCTGTGGTTTTTATTTGTGAACTGCCCACAGTCACTGGGAGTCAGGTGGTATACAAATTTCATACATCACTAAATAACAATATTTGCTAAATCCTTGTTCCGTTACTCCCTTTCTGAGTTTTTAATCAGAAACTGCCTGTGTCCTTCAGCTGTAGTTCTTGTAACATCTTAGTTTGAAGGCAGATCAGGTGGCCCAACATCCCCTCCTCCCTCATGCAGGTCCTCTATGAGCCCATACGCCCTGAAGAAAGCACCAGTGGGCGCAGGGAGCGACTGGACATCCAGCCCTTCCTGCGTGTGCTCCAGGTCATCGACCACAAGTATCCACCAGAGGAGAGGGGAGACCTGCTCATCTTTCTCAGTGGTGTGGCTGAAATTGGGATGGTTATGGAGGCTGCACAGTCCTATGCAGCGTTCACAAAGCGCTGGGTGGTCCTTCCCCTGCACAGCACCCTGTCTGTTGCTGAGCAGGACAAGGTGAGTTGGCCAGGGCTGGAGAGATGAACTCCCTCCTTCCACTTAGAATAGTGGGAGGGTCTTGTTGTGAAGTGACCAATTAAATCTTGGGCAGTGATGTCACCAGACAATCTGTGGCTGGAGTTTTGGGGCCGTTTCATTTTTGAGGGGTTTGCTTTCAGCTTGTTTTGTCATCCTTGGCATTTTTTCATGGAAGGGGGAGAAATCTGGCCTGAAGAATAGGGTTCAGAGGCCTGTCTGGTATTATGACCACCTGCCCCCACTCTGCAATGAGCAGCTTTCACAAGGCTGGATGAGTTGGACTTTTTTGTGATTGCAGCTAATGGTAATTCTTCAGTTGCAGTTCTTTTGCAGTCTTTTGTCAACTTTCTTTGGCCAGAGAAATGGGACCTATTTTTTTTGAAAAACATGTTTAATGTTAATAGCTGTTGTCCTTCTGGCTTATCAGGTCTTTGATGTTGCTCCACTAGGAGTCCGGAAATGCATAATTTCCACCAATATTGCAGAGACTTCAGTGACCATTGATGGGGTCCGATTTGTTGTGGATGCAGGTGAGAGTCCTCTCCCTGCCCCCTCCTGGATTTGGCAGGTAGAGGAGAACTTTTTTTCACCAAGGGAAGCAAACCATGTTATAGGAAAACCACAGAGATGACCTTGAAGGGAATAGTCAGGTGCCATTACAGAAGCAATTGTGGCAGAAGCATGCCTTGACTCCTGGGAAAGGAGGTCAAGTTTGGAAGAGGAAGCTGGTTTCTCCCTGGGGCATAAAAAGAAGGGAAGGAAAAACCTAAGGAGATTGGCAAGATTCTGTAGGGAGAGTCTCCTAGTGTTCCTGTGGAGTTAGTGTCTTGATCTAGTCTAGTGCATAGGGTTGACATCAGTCTTGCAGGACTGTGTATTATTTCTCCTTTCCCAGGGCTCAAAGCATGCTTCTGCCCTTGTTGCTTTTATAAAGCTTCTGAATATCCACTTCAAGGCCACATCCATAAATCTGCACCTGTGGGATTAGACTTGGGAACTAGACTGGAGTTGATGTGGATGGTGGGTCTGTATTAAGCAGCATGGGCTGTTTTCTGTAGTTCCTTCTTTACTTTTCTTGGATAAATTGGCCCAAGATAAAATGGTGACGGTAGTGGTGATGATGATCTATTGCCCACCTTTTTCAAGACACAATATAAATTAGGAAAACACAATAATTACTGTAGCAGTCTGCAGAGCAGACCACCTTGCCTCTGAAATGCAAGCCATAGTCACAGGCAAAATGTCAGGAAATCTTTTGCCTAGACCATGGTCACTAGATTTTGAAGCCCAACACTGTGCAACTGATAACTGCCTATGAAAGCTTACACCACAAATAAAGCAGGTTCACAACCAGCGGATACCAAATGCTAATCCTAAAATTAATCAAACACAGGAATCCTGCATACTTAAACAACACCCCATGATAAGACCAAGCTTGTAGACCCTATATGAACCCACTAATCTGTTCAGAAGGTCTTAAACCCTGGTCTTCAAGCTGTTGCAAGTACTTCCAGACTTGCATGAGGCAGGTCCCTGAAAGCATGACTTGGAGGGAAGAACAGAAAGAATGGTTATCTTCAGAGGTATGTAAGGAACAAGCAGAAGGGATAAATACTGGGGAGTGTGTGTGAGACTAGAGGGTTTTAAACGTAAGCACCAGCATTTATCCTCCACTCTGGTCAACTACCGATCTACTGAAGAGCTTTGTGGCATAATGAGGCCTGAGAAGAGAAGATCCAGAACAGCCTGAATTATGCTGCTCTGGATTAAAATCAGAGAATTCTGGAACCCTTGCTAGGGGCAGCTGCAATAATCTGTGAAACAACCCATATGGGTTCCAGTGAAGCCACATCTCTGCTGTCAGAAGCCCCTGAATTCTATGAATGTTTCTCAAATGAAACTCAGCAATTCCCACTGTAAATTAATAAATGGATGCAAAGTCAGTTGATTGTAAATCAAGACCCCAAAGCTATCAGCAGAGAAAACCAGAAGCCTTGTGCTCTGAAGACAGAACAGGAAAGGATGAGAAGGCAATCATCTTTGGATGCTGGAAGAACTTCCAAGAGGAAACGGTACAAAGCATTCTGCCATAATAGATCAGAGATCATCAAGCATCAGAAAAGGCTGATAGGGTTGAGTATCTCCAGCACAAAAATAACAATATTAAAAGTCTCAATCAGTGTCCCCAAGGGAAGAGTATAAAGAATAAAAAATAATAAGAACAAAGGGAACCAGACAACAGAGTCCAGTGATCAAATATGTCAAATGCTCCTGATGAGCCCAAAAGGACCTGAGGTTAGGATAATTTCAGGTGAATGGCCTGCCTGAAACCTTGATCATGATGACTGTTAAAAGCCAGAATATGCCAGGATTTCCCTTCTGTGAAAGCTCCAGGCTTTGCTGCTGAATATGATGTCTCAACCCCATTCTGGGATTCCTACTTTGATATCTCTCCAAAGTTTTTCACGGGGTGCCCTGATGTGGTGCTCTTCCCTGTTGCTTCTTTATGGTTTCTCCACCGATTCCCCTTTTAGGAAAAGTGAAAGAGCTGAGCTATGATTCAAAGGCCAAATTGCAGCGCTTACAGGAGTTTTGGATCAGCCGAGCCAGTGCTGAGCAACGCAAAGGCCGGGCAGGCCGGACTGGGCCAGGGGTCTGCTACCGCCTCTATGCTGAATCAGACTATGACAGTTTTGCCCCCTACCCAGTGCCAGAGATACAGCGGGTGGCACTGGATGCCCTGATTTTACAGGTAGGCTTACTCCCGAGTGATTCATCAGCAAATTCAAGGCTGTATGCCAGCGGAGTCATGAGGAAGATCTCTGCTTCCTCCAGCTTACCTTAAAGTACCAAATTATTGTTGCGAAGGAAAGGGCTGTAGGCTGTGCAGATGTATTAATGGTCAAGGCATGCAATTCCAAGATAAAAAGGGGTTTTGACATCCAGGTACAGAGAGCTCATTCTGGCTAATGCCTTGGCTGCTCCTCTGCTGGTGGGGGCTTCCTTAGAGTAGGTCTTCAGAGAAGAATCACCACTACCACCCTTGTTCAGGGGTGGGAATCTACCTTGTTGGAGACCCCAAGTTCCAGTCCTAGTATGGGGAGGGATACATGTGTGGATAAAAACCAGAGAGTAGATGATGGGAAAAGCTGTTTCCTTTCTGGGCTCTGGAGATCCGTGGCCAATTGACCTAGTTTTGAACTACAAAAATATTTTCCAAAGGCCTCTCTGCCCCTCTGGTCTTCCTTAACAAATTTATGGATTTATGAGTCTTCTCTGAGTCTCAAGAAGGAGTTCCTCTAGTCCATTTAGAGATGGGGGCTTTGGGGGAAGAGCAGGCAGGAGAGCAGCAGTATATGACACAGACAGATTGGATATAACAGGAGAAGAGTTTGGCCCATTTTGGGCCACCTCTGGTTTTGGTACTGATTGAGTATTGACCGCTTGGCTGAAATAAAGCCATTCATGTTCTGCCTCTATCCCTAGATGAAGAGCATGGGCTTGGGCGATCCCCGAGTGTTCCCTTTCTTGGAGCCGCCCCCTCAGGCCAGCCTGGAGGCAGCACTAGGTTATCTAAAGCATCAGGGTGCCTTGGACTCAGCAGAGGGTCTAACACCAATTGGGACTCTCCTGGCTCAGCTGCCAGTTGATGTGGTGATTGGTAAGTGAGGGCACAATTGATATCACTGGAACAAAGCTTCTCTTGGCTGCTTGAGGTCTGCAGCATGCAGTTTGCTGGGCTGCTTCCAGACTCTGCCTTCCACTCATTCCTGCAGGATTGGAACTGACAGCTCTGTGTAAGGATCATCTTGAGTTCCATGGGATGGTTCTTATACTGAAGTTTGCTGGGAAGCTTGGGTGGGGCATTGTGTTCCCCCATGTAAAGGAAGGAAACAGAAGGTCATGGCAGTGGCAGGGAGGAGTGGCTGCCTCGGAGGGCCCTGCCTTCTGGCTCATGTAGTCTGTCCATCTGCAGGGAAAATGCTGGTGTTGGGGACACTCTTGGACCTGGCTGCCCCCACGCTGACCATTGCAGCTGTCCTCAGCGTGCCCTCTCCCTTCCTGCATAGGGGCAATGGACGTGGCGATCTGGATTATCTGGTAGCCCGGCGAAGCCTGGGGAGCCCACTAGGAGACCCCTTGACTCTTCTGAACATCTTCAATGCCTGGGTTCAGGTAGGTAGGGCAAGAGGGAAGCTCTGAAAAGTGCCCCAGATACAGCTTGGAGAGCTCAGCCTGCTGGTCCTTCCTATCGCTTCCCTCCCTGGGCTATGCATTCCTCAAGGGCCAGAGGAAGATCAAGCTGGGGGTTCCTTTTCTGACCCAGGTAGTTTGTTCAAGGATTTTTCTCCTGGGTTCCTGAGCTTATCTTGGCATTTCCTCTTTGTATGCCCCTTGGGAAATGAAGGCTGCTCTTTTGGCTGTCAAGGAAGGAGGGTGCTTGGTTCACAGACTCTGGCAACTGACTCTACATTTGAGGCAGCTTTTTTTCAGTCACACTCCTGACCCTGCCTAATCCTGCCTAACCCAGCTGCCATGCGAGGAGGCAGTATTTTGTTGGGATGGATGCCTCTTACCTGTGGGCAGAGCTGGGGCTTGCTCTCCCCAAAGCAAGGACGTTCTATGAGCCAGGCAAGCTGGGCTTCCCTTGTGCAAGTGGCCTGATAAGATTTCCTAACCTTCTGGTCTGGCTGGCAGGAAAAAGTGGCCAATCGCCATGGATCCCATCGGTGGTGTCGGCGTCAGGGCCTGGAGGAGCATCGGCTTTATGAGGCAGCCAATCTGCGGCGGCAATTTCAGGTGGGTAGCAGTGCAGCAGGTGAGAACTGGCTGGTAGTCAGAAGAAGCCAGAAGTCTGGTGGAAGCTGCTGATATGTGTGGTGATGGGATGTGGAACAGAGAAGTCGTGTTACTCTTTGCCTTCCACTTGCATGGCCAGGATTTAGAGACAGAAGGTAGGCTGGAAAGGGGTTTCCTTAGCCTTGAGCAAGTGCATGATATCCTTTACTTCTGGTTGCTCTGCCAGGAATTGCTTCAGGACCACAAGCTGCTGGGCTCTTCTGCTCAGCCTAGCAGCTCCTATGCTCGACAGAGTCAGGAGCATCGAGAACTGCGCAGGCTCAAGCAGGAGCATGAGCAGAGGGGTGGGCACCGACGGAAGTTGTTACGGTTGCAGCAGGAGGAGGAGCAGGAAGGAGGGTCTGGCTTTTCATCTGGAGAAGACAAAAAGGGCAGTTCCTGCCTAGACATCCAGGTGAGGCAAGGGAGAGCACAGGCCAGGTGATTCACGAGAATATTTTTATGTACATGTACAATTTTTGTATGTATATTTGCATGTCAATGTACAATTTTTATTAATGATTTTTAAAAAAGAAGATAAAAACTAATACAAATTAATATAAAGGAAAAAAATCAAAGAGAAAACTAAAACTGCAAGAAAGGGAAAAATAAAGATACAAAGAAGTAGCTTCTGTTCTTTATGGAGTTATAAGTACAATATCTATCGGTACAACATAACTCTTTTTTCATCCATATGTTCTGTCAAATCATCAAAGCCATAAAACATACGTTCGTTTTTTCTTGTATCATACAAAAAGTCTATAAGAGGTTTCCAGTCAACAGTAAAGGTGTATTGTCTTTTGTCTGAGGAGTCAATTTAGCCTCTTGGCAAATTCCACCATCTTCAATCATTCCTTCATTTTGGGTACTGGTAGTTCTTGACATTCAGTTGGGACCAGAATTTGTGTTAGGCAGTTGTTAAGTGAGCTATGTCCAATTTTACAACCTTTTTTGCCACAATTATTAAGTGGATCACTGCAGTTGTTAAGTGAATCACATGGCTGTTAAGCAAATTCAGCTTCCTCCATTAACTTTGTTTGTCAGACACTGGCTGAGAAGGTTACACACGACTCTGATACGTTGCAACCATTCTAAATACAGTGGTAACTCACAAGATGAGAAACTCGCAGGACAAGCAAAAAATGTAATCAAAAAATATTCCGCAAGACGAGCCGTGACTCACGAGACGAGGAAACTTTGTGCCAAACCTTGCGCATCATCAGTAAGCACACTCTGTATTTCCCATTCAGGCAACTCTGCATGAGAGTTCTGCTGACTCTTACCTCATGCTTTACTCCATTGTTGCAGACAGCAACCCCATGCACGCATTCTGCTAATGCAGCCAGCGTGTGTGTGCTCTACCGTCTCTCCCCTTGCATGGTTTACTCCATTGCCATACCAGAAGCAGCGCGTGTGCGTGTGTTCTGCCTACGTTCCTGATCGCAATGACCACCGCGCGATCAGCTCACGTGGGAAATCTCCCAATGCTGCGTAAACAGCGTAAATTAAGTGAAAGGCATTCAAGAGAGAGAATTCTGGAGACTCCCGATGCAATCTCCAGGAAGTCCCTCCCCCTCCTCTCCTTCGCGCCGGGATATTCTTAAAGCCACACAC
>JANHZU010000928.1:0-12210 GCA_032468055.1 Acrochordus granulatus
TTCTCTGAGTCTAATTCAGAACACTGAGATTAAGGTTTAAAACCCTGGAGGGCTCGACCTAAATTCCTTCAGTGTAATCCAAATTAAAGCAACTTCAGCAAGTAGCTATAGATCCTTTGTTTGAATTCATGCAAAAATGCAAAATGAATGACCCTGAAGGAGATGGGAGCAGAACGACTTACTGTTTATCATCTTTGAACCACTGAAAGTCTGCAGCGGGAACAGCCATGGCTTCACAGCGCAATAGGGCTGTCTTTCCCATCAAGGGACGAGAGTCCTTTACATCCGTGATAATCGGAGGATCTGGGAAAAGACAGAATTGGATAGAGATATAAATGGATGGTCAACTGTGATAGTCTCTCTCTGCAGGTCATCTCTTCAGTCTTCAACCAAGGGCTGAAAAGACCTAAGAATAGCTCTGAGAGAGTCAGAGAAGGACCCCCAGATTCTCCCATTTGGATTCAGTGATCTTCAGTGACTTCTCCCGTAATCCTCTGTGCATGTGAGTTCTAGTCCCACCTTAGGCATGAAAGCCAGCTGGGTGACTTTGGGCCAGTCCCTCTCTCTCAGCCACTTCACAGGGTTGTTGTGGTGGGGAAAATAGGAGGAACAAGTAGTATTATATAAGTTCACCGCCTTGAGTTATTTATAATGTAATAAAGGAGGGATACAAATCTAATAAATATAATAAACTTAACCAAGGTTAACTAATCAACATGAACACATAGTGAAAAGGCAGCTGTAAGGTTTGGAAATGAGCTGGCAGGGCCATGCGATTTGACCACAACCATGACTTCTCGAAACAAAGCTTACAGCTGACCTTGAAGCCTATGTCCCCAACCTATCATTGGCTTTCTGCCAAAGCCCCCCCAGTCAGGCCAGGAATTTCAGATGTCACTGAAAATAAAAACAGGCAGGCATGCAGAGCAGAGAGGGAATTAAAAGTCACTCTCACAATTGACTGTGATAAGGACATGTTTGCTGTCGGGGGTTGAGACCCCGTTTGCTGTGATACATTCGTACTCTCCGGCTTGTTCTCGGTTGATCTCTGAAATTTCCAGATACTCTCCTTCACTGGTGAATCCATCTGTGGAGAGGAAGCAGCGGAGAGGAAGGAATGAGATCAGTGCCAGCAGCATGGAGACAGACACAAAACCAACTTAGGCACAAAAAAACACAAGACACAAAACTGTTATCAAGGCCTCCTCTGTGCAGGAGCTGTGCCACACAGAGCTAGGAGGGGCAGGCAGTGGTGAGGGTGGCTTGAGTGAGAACTGGGGGAGAGTCTGTATGCTTAGAGAAGATCTGCACGGTCTGTATGCTTACAGAAAATCTGCACAGCCTTTAAGTTCATGCAACGTGCTAGACTCAATGAGAACAGCAGTTACAGCTTTGGTGAATTGTTGGAACTCAATCACTGTTTCGGAAGGTTGTACAGAAAGCATGGATGGTACCCCAATCAGATTAGACGAGATTTGTTTTGTCCTTTCTTTAGTTGGACTATTGAGCCAAATTTGATCTGAATAATGGATTCAGATTAGATTATCTAACCTGAAACTTTGGGCTTCAAATCAAATCAGGCTTGCATATATAAGAAAGCCAGTCTTCTGGACTGGTCCAAGTGAAATCCACTTTGATGTATTCAGTCTAGCTTAGCAATTCAAATTTAATTGGCAATTTGAGTTAGAAAGTTGATTCAGTCCGGAGAGCTGATCAAATCTTCTTCTGATGGAAACTCCCAATCAGATTGATATGCACCCAGCAAACCTAGCATCTGCATTTTGTTACACCAGGTTTAGGGCTTTGTGGGTTGTGAGAAGGCAAGCAATCTAGGGCTCTCCAAGCAAATACAGTTGAAGCACCAAAATTGGAAATTTTTCTAGGGATGGATAAACCACAGAACTCTAACTGCCCTTGTTTTCATGGCATGGGTAACATGATAGAGCACTGATAAACTGCTACCTGGCTTGACCTCTATGACACCAGTGCTTTCTCTGACCTGAGAGGTATCCTATCAACAGCATGGATGGAAGATGTGTCACTTTCAGCTCTCAAACACATATTGCAAAATTGTCAAGTTTTGAGAAGCAACTTTTTAAAAAAGTACATTATAGAGAATACTACACAGGTAGTCCTTGATTTATGACCACAATTGGGAGTGGAACTAAGTGTTGTGGTCTTCAAGTGAGTCACACTCAACTTTACCTTTTTTTGCCACAGCTATTAAGGAAATCCAGCTTCCCCCATTGACTTTGCTTGTCAGGAGCCCCCTGGGAAAATTGCTAATGGTGATCACGTGACCTCAGGACATTACAACTGTTGTAAATACATGCCAGTTGCCAACCACCCAAATTTTGTTCACTTGACCACGGGGATGCTGCAACAGTTGTAAGTTGTAGGACTGTTGTAAGTCACTTTCTCAGCTCTGTTGTAACTTCAGTAACTGAAGAAGTGGTCATAAGTCAAAGACTACCTATGTGAGCCTTACAACAAATATTGTAGCATGCCATGCCTCTGTTCTAGGTGCCATCTACCCAGACAGTATCCTTTCTTGCATGATTGATTTCACTGCAAATGTCAGACACTGCATGTTGCTAAATTCACTGGATTATATTCAGAGATTTGATGCTTAAAACAGCGATATCATGGGAGATTTTTCCTGGCTACAGAGGAACATGCAGTGAGACTCACTGATGTGACCCAAACTGCGCACATTTACTTAGCATATAAAATAGGTGTATTGAGGTGCGGATTTCAGACTTAGAGACTTGAAAATTCAAAGTCCATTTCATTCTCATTTCAATCACTGTGTTGTGCAAGAGTTGCCTTGCAAAGCAAGGCACCATTACTTCGGTTCCACCATCTGTAAAATGGGGTTTCTGACAATCAACCTTTAAAGGATGTTAGCCCAAGCACAAAGAATGCACTGATTTCAAAAGAGTATTTTGCATGGAAACCACTGTAAAAATGAAAGAGAAAAAGCTTACGAGCTAGTCAGATCAGAGAAAGGCAAATTCAGAGCTAGTGGAGTCATCATAACTGCGGGGAAATTGCCATCTTCCGCAGGGGGTGGAGATGGAAAAGGTGAAGGTACTGCCTGACTAGTTTTAAGATTACCTAGAGATTAAATTCTTGGTGTATGTATGCAATAAACCAAATAGTCAACAACCCACTGTTGGGAAGAAAAGCTCTCCAATACGGCTCCATCTTCTGGTGAGTCACAAATGCAGTGTTCCTAATAGGAATGTCATCACTCGATGCCTGGCCTCGTTCTCTTCCATTCACAACATTTCATGCAAAATGTCAAAACGCCCATTCAGCGTTGTTTTGCTGCAGCTGGCGTCCTTTATGAATGAAGCAAAATTCTGCACTAAAGAAACACAGCTTTCTGCGGCAGGAATAAACCGGGCTAATAAATAAATAAAATAGTATTGTCTCCTGCTCGCTATGGGGTAGGGGAGGAAGGCTGACGTACGTGACATTTGAAATCTCATTCCCCGTCAGTAAAATGTCTGCTCAGCCCAGCTCGCTGCTTTTTTCCAGTGTCTGGGATTTGATATACTGGACAGTATATTGCCCATAACTTTTTGAACTGAGTTTTGCAGCCTGAAAACTAGGCATTTCATTTTATTATTTAAATGAGGGAATTAAAAAAAAAAAGCACATTTTGGCATTCTGGACCAAATTCCACCTGTTTAAAAGATGCTGTGGACACCACCTCTGTGGTGATACCAAGTTGTGTCTAAACATGCTCAATCTGGATCGTTTAAAACGAGCAGCTGATGTCACACAAATGCAAAACTTGGTTTATTTTAATCTCGATTAGATATTGAGGGTTAGTTGTCAGTTCATTTGATTAGTCCATGACTTCGGATATCATGCAAACCCAGAAAATAGGTTAATTTATGTTTAATCCAAGTTTGGCATATTGTGTGAACACACCACTGCTTAAATTTGCAAAACAAGCTTCCTGACCCATCGGATCCCATTCATGCTGGCAATCAGTGGCTTGAGATGAAGTGCCAGCATCTTCTCCAGTTTTCCTTACCTTTTAGTTGTCGCCAAATTACCGTCGGTTCCGGTTTCCCCACCGCCAGGCAGAGCAAATTCACATTGCTTCCTTCATTCACCGTCACAGCTGAAGAAATGTTCACGATCCGAGCTGGAACTGTGGAGTTTAAAAGAGAGAGGTGGTGGAATGGTGTGGGGGAATGGCCTTGGGAGACAGGAGGAAGAGCTGCAGATCGGACAACCGACATGAAAAAGATGTCTCAGCCCACAAAAGGAGAGAGGGCTAAGGGTTCAAAAGAGCTACTGGAGGTCACTGGATATTTAGAGACCCCAACTGGAATAATAGTTATTGGAAGCTGGTAGATTTAAACTCTAATCTTGCTTTAGGCACAAATCCATCTGGGTGACTTTGGACAAATCCCCTTCTCTCAGCCCTGGAAGAAGAAAACAAGGGCAAACCACTTCTGAAAATGCCAACAAGAAAACTACAGGAACTTGTAAACCACAAGTACAGTTAGATATTTCGGGGGGGGGAATCTATTCAGTAGAGTTGCCCAAAGCTGCCCCCAGCACAAACACACCCATATACATTCAACACCCTGGAGCTGCACCAAATGGGTTATAGAGGAGGAGGAAGGTTGGGTTTTAAATTCAACTAGAGGTTGAATTCAACAGGAGGTGCATGGACTTTCTCTACAGTTCCACTTCTGTATGTTCTGTAATTAAATATCCTTGCTTCAGAATAGAAACTGGAATCACCAGTTGAGCCTGACTGAAAGGAGATTTTACTGTTGGAAAATTAAAGATCTGCACTTAGTTGGTTCAGGAGACTCCAAAATCTTCCTTGGCCAACTCTTCTGCCATCTGGAAGCCAGCCTCCACCACTGCCGATAGATACCCCCAAAAGAAAATATAACAGCCCTGGAAATGTGGGGCTAATACAAGGTATACCCACAAAAATGGTTTTTCTTTTCATTTTGCAAATCACAGCCCCATCCTGGGAACACCTTATTTTCAGACTCCTTAGCAAATCTCAGCATGAGAGGGTTTGGGCTCTTTTCCTTATTCCATCGGGAGAAGGCCCCCTCCCTCAATGAAAAAATAAATTCTCTCCCCCAGGCTGAGCCTAACAATCCCATTGTTCGCATGATACACTGGGGTGATATCTGCAAGAACAGAATGATGGGAAAGAGAGAACAGCTGTTTCCTTAACATCCAGGTTGCTCATCCCAGACTGGGCCCAATCAGCTTGTATTGTAGCAGCTTCCTGGCTCCAGCAGCTACGAGAAGGGGTGTCTGTAACTGTAATTACGGGGTGCATAGCGTTGCAGTTGTGGCTTTTGCTAACACGGCAGAAATGCCGGAGGCGCCTGGAAATCAGGGAAGAAAGTGGAAAGGAAGAAAGAGAGAAGATTTTAAGCTGACAACTGGGAAGAGATTCAAGTTCTCTGGGGCCATACTACACCCTTCTTTGGGAGGAGATTCACAGATGGGGAAGAGCTATTTCTGTACACATCCGTTGGCTGGGTTCACACAACACTTTTTGCGAGCATACTTTGGAACTGGGTAATTTGGTCTGTTTAATCATGTGAGTTGTGCCACGGTGTTAGGCTGTGCTGGCTGAGGAATTCTGGGAGCTGAAGTCCACAAAAGTTAAAGTTGCCAAAGCTGGACGTTGCCTGCTGTAGTTTATGGGAAGAGTTCAGCATGATATAGGAGGATGGCGACTGGTTTTGCTGATCTCAGTGAGAGTTTATCCTATGCTTGAAGGAAGTCTTAGGATGTCCATACGGAAAGAAAAATAGCAGCCAGGTTTCTATGGGTTGGTTTATTTTCCACTCCAAAGCAAAGGGGTGCTTTATATGGGGGGGGCACTCTTTTTTCTAGGTCAAGTAATTCACTTTATCTTTGTATTGCACACCAGGAAATGCAGAGTGGACAACCAAGCATGAAACCAGGAGAAAACCCTATTCAATATGGTTCACAGGATTTCTTTCAGGGACATATTACATCATTTCCTTTATTAGATTAAATATAATATTTAAGCAGCAGGTTTTGGAAGCCTTTGGGAAGGTTACGCTTGAGGTTCTAAGAGGCCACAAGCAATTCAACTTTTGCAGATGTCTTAGATGCTCTCCATGTTCTTATCTTCCCAAGTAGGATCAGTAAAATGTGCCTTCCAGATGTTGCCCAATGGCCCCCGCTCAATGCTGCTAAGAGACCAAAATTAAGCACAATTGGGAGGCTCACAAGTTGCCTTCCTATCCTAAAATAAGCCTCAGGAAAACATATCACACTCCGAAAGACATTTTGAAAGCCTTCTCTCTACCATTCCCCTGTGTAAACACCTTGCCACTTTTTCACTGAGGATCAACCCATCCTTTTCCGCAAAGCCTGTTTAATGGATGGCAATGGGGAGATTGGGACTTGTTAGCCGAGGATAAACCTGCTAAAAACTAGTTCATGGATCTTTTTAAAGACAGACATACATAAAGAAGGCAGATACAAGGATAACTTGGAAGTGAGGAAGGGAGGGGGATTTAGATGAACGGTTCTTAGGGCTACCAATTAAAAGAAGCAGGGAAACACAGTTAGGATGAGCAACTGCTGGGTTATTAGATTGTATGGGTATTTTCCAACACGCCCCCAACTTATATTCCAGACATTTTATGATAAACTGCTTGGGTTTGGTCTGCAAGTTTTACTCCCTCTCCACCAAACTTTAATTTTCTATCTAAACTGAAACTGCACTAGAAATAAAATCTTTCAGACCTGTGTGTGTCTAAAAAAAATAACAGAAAATTTCAGTCTTATTGCTTTATTCCTGTTTAGAGGAACCTTTAGAATAAGGGGCTTGTTCCTATTAGATAAGATTGGTTCCCCCTCCCCCATCTTTATTTCTTTAATGAGAGCAATGAGGGGGAATATTGGAAAAAGGAATGGTAAAAAAGCAGGACAGTTATATATATAAGAGACAACGTAATTTGAACTTTTCTCTTTGTCCTCAACAATAACATTTCATGAAATGCTGCAGGGCAATTGCACCATAAAAGTTCTATCTGGCACAATATTTCCATTTTGAAATCAGGGCATTTCCACACTACCACTGCTTTCATGTCTTGATTTCTCAACAGCGGTTTAAAGTAGATCCCACAGCTTCTCTGCCTCTATCAGCTTTGAAATCTAGTAAAAGGTCAAGGTAAAGTTTCCCCTTTCAGTCACATCCAACTCTAGGGGGTGATGCTCATCTCCTTTTCATAGTCAAAGAGCCAGCATTGTCCAAAGATGCTTCCAAGATCATGTGGCCAGCATGACTCTATGTCGAGGCATACAGAACGTTGCTACCTTCCCACTACTTTCATTTTGCATGCTTTTGAATTGCTAGGTTGGCAGAAGTTGGGGCGAGTAATGGGAGTTCACCCTGTGACATGACACCTGGGTCTTGAACTCAGGCTGCCAACCTTCCAGCCCACAAGCCCAGCATCTTAACCACTAAAAAACTTGTCTAATCAGTCTCCTCTGGCTGAAGCACAGGAACTTGTAATTAATGTTGTTTCTCAAATTCCTGTCATCTCAAAATAATAAAAATGGCCTCACCATCACTCTACCAAAAAGAGAGAAAACACATCTTCCTCATATGTACATTGGTCTGGTTGTACAGGAAATATCCAAGTGAGGGCTGTGAGAAAGATCTGCCAAACATGCCTAATCGTTGCATAGAGAAGACCTTATGAAATTGTTGTTGGAGGCATTCGGAAACAAGACTTTCTACCCATTGCAATTTCATGTATAACACTGCCAGACCAGAAGCTCAGCTTCCCAACACAGCTGAGATGGTGAGAACAGAGTGATCTTAGCTGATTCATGCAGAACCCCAACTGGAGGTGCTCCAGCCACTCTCTTCCTTTCCCTGTGCCCATACCATGTACGATGAGGTACACCTGTGAGGTGTGAGGCTTGTCCTGGGTCTGGAAGGAGCATGTGTAGAGCCCTTCATCATACACATCGACATGGCTGATCATGATGCTGAACTCAGAGGGACTGTAATGTAGTAGCTGCACTCGCAGATCAATGGACCACTTGTCATTACCGGCATACAAGATGTTAGAACGATTCAACCAAGCCACCCGTGTCACCTGTTGGTCTATGTAGCAGCTGCAGAAAAGGGAGAGGCAGAAGGAGCAAGAGTGAAGAACAGAAGTTCCAGAGGAAAAGAAAAAGCCAATAGATTGGCTTCTTACCAAAAATACCTTGAACCATGGCTTCTTAAAGGATCTGCCATGGAATAATTGTGTAAGCCATAGCTGAATCAGCCACAACTATTTCAATTTGTGCAATACACTAAGTTGGGCTCCCAAAACCATAGCAGACATGTCATGGATCAGTATGTAATATGAACCAGATCACAGCAGGGCAGGATTTTCTGTATAGTTGTTTTTTTTAACACATGCAGGCGCTGATGAAAAAGGGATCCAAGCTTGAGGATCCTTGCTCCAAAACTCACCTGGGGCCCAGAATGAACAGGGACTCACCCTGTTCAGACTTCATTTACAATTGGTTGTAAAAATCAGCCCATTTTTATCCCTGAGAGGGGATGGATCTCTCTCCCTTTTGGCAAGACAGGAAGGAAAAGGAGAGGAAAGAACGTAATAACTCCAGTTTTCTT
Organism: Acrochordus granulatus; assembly: GCA_032468055.1. Classification (NCBI taxonomy): domain Eukaryota; kingdom Metazoa; phylum Chordata; class Lepidosauria; order Squamata; family Acrochordidae; genus Acrochordus; species Acrochordus granulatus. The sequence goes on from JANHZU010000928.1 coordinate 8,678, forward strand.
CAGGGCATGGGAAGGTCTTTGGCTGCCTCCACTAAGCTCTTTGAAGTCCAAAAGCCCATGTTATTACATGCTGATTTTATTAATAATTTTTTTTAAAAAAAGAAGATAAAAACTAATCCTTACTAAAATAAAGTGAGAAAAAGAAAAGAAGAAATTGAAGAAAAAGCTAGAAGTGCAAATGAAGAAAAAAAATAAAAGAAAAACAAAAAAGTTTCTTTATATACTCTAATGTCTCTGCTGACACATAAGCAGTGGTACATCATTTTATAAAAATTCTCTTTAAGATTATAACATAATGTACATTTATTACATCTGTAATATGTCTCCCACGTCCTGACGACTGTACCTTCCAAATGGCGCATGGAAGAAAGCAACCAGAATTTGGAAGTCAAGGAGGGGAAAATGTCCTGAACTTTATGAATCTGCTGTCTACCAGGATTCCTTCAAATGCAACCTCTTTCAACCAGACTTTGGGTGCTTCCTCCCACTACCTGACCCCCAACCACCTCCTGACTTGGCTTCTCACCAGCCAGTCCAGGCCCCTAATTTCTACAGATGTGCTGTCACTGCCCTGCCACTCTGAGATGGAAGATTTAATTATTTAAACGTTTTCCTCTTGCTTGAAGGCATAGGGCACTAAGTCATCCTGATTTCTTGGTCCCTGACAGCTGTCAGACACAGATTGGAGGCCTGTAAAGATAACAGGAAAAGAGCTGCAGGAAGAGAAGACTTAGAGTTCACTCCTTCCAATCACCGCTGGCCCCGTATATGACCAAAGTACTAATGCTGCTCTCTCGTGACACAGTGCAGCTCTAAAGCCAAGAACTCTGCCAGAAGCATGCCTTGAAGAAGAAGGGTTAGACCTTGCAAGTCCAAATTTATCCATTTAGTGAAGTCACATGGTTATTTCTTCTTTTTTGTCTTTAAAGAAAAGATTTATCTCAAGAGAGGGCACTCCCCCCTTACGATCTGCCTGATTCTTTGGTCATCCTTAAATGCTACTGCTGTGTGTTCAGCCTCGTAAATTGAAGCAGCTGCGAAGAACAGACCTTTTCACTTGTGGGTCCTTATTGGTGGAATGTCCACCTCAAGAAGGCCCACCTAGCACCCATAGTTTTGGCTCAAGCCAAGATATTCCTCTCCTTCCAGGTATTTGTGCAGCTTTCTGAACCCTACAGTGGTGAGCCGTGTATCCTTTATATCATCTTTGTTTGAGAAAATTTGATCGGCATTCTCTCCACTCCTTTTGCCCAAGTCACAAATGAAAGTGTTGAAGACTGATCCTAGAAATGAACCTTATGACACTCCTTTGATATCTCCAATTGATTCCTTCCACTTCAGATGGGCTTTCTTCTGAATACATATGAGTTTCAGTGAGTTATAGCGCTACATAATTGTCATGCCACTCAAACCCCATTTAATTGTCTTGCTAAGAATGTCCTGGGGTACTTTGTCAAATGCTTTGCTGAAATCATGATATATTACGTTCACAACAGCCCCACTATCTACTCAGGGAGATACTTCATCAAAAAAGTGAAAGACAGTTAATCTGTCAAGGCTTTTTAAGATTATCACATTGTTTTCAAGGTGCTTGGAGATAAATTGTGTTATGATCACCCCCAGAACTCTCACAGGTATTGATGTCAGGCTAGATGACATGAAGGTCCACATATCTTCTTCCCTCGTCTTTTTGAAGAAAAGATGCATTTTTCCTCCTCGTGGATCTCGTTTTACCCTTTCTCAAAGATTTCTCTAACCTAATGAATTGGGCAGTATTTCTCAACCTCAGGAACTTTAAGCTGTGTGGATTTCAACTCCCAGAATTCCCTGTGTTGGCTAGGGAATTCTAGGAGTTGAGGTCCACACAATTTAAAGTTGTTGAGGTTGAGAAACATTAGAACAGAGGATTGGCTAGACCCAGAGCAAATTCATTTTAAAAATCTTCTAAAAGTCTTCTAAAGTACCAAGGAAGGAGGCTATAGATAGTCATAATTTCTGACCCATCTACTCTGTCCAACTAAGCCTGGTATATCATTCATCCTCTAGCTCCTGACAGAGGGGAAAAAGTAGAAGCTTAGTTGCCATAGCAGACCCCATAGGAGGGCTGCTAGGCTGAAAGGGAGAAATCAAGTCGGGGCTGTGACTGCCTCATCATTCATTTTATTCTAGTGCCTTTAAAGGGATATGCATTAATCTAAAGCATTGCTGGCTGGGGTGTTCCGGGAGTTGAAGTCCACACATCTCAAAATGGCAAAGGTTGGGAAACACTGATTTAGAGACAGGTTGACAGAGAAACAGTAACCTTTCATAGAAATTGGGCACATCCAGTTCCATTTATTGGCAGCTGCTTTGTCATGGACAAAAGGCAACTTAACTTCTTCACATAGGACACAACTAGCCAGGATGTTGCTAAATATCAACACCAGCTGGAGAAAAGGAATGGTTGGGAATAACCACTTACATAACAGCATCATGGTGAGTTTCTCTATGCAGAACTCAGTGGGCCATATTGACATATAGAATGATGGATTAAATCAGGGACGGGCACCATATGCCTTCTCTGCCTGTTTTTGTAGTCCTTGCATGGCTGGAATCTACTGGCATCTACAGCACTTATACGTTTTCAACAGCAGGATGATCTGAGATCTAATGGAGCCAGGAAAGTCTTCCCTGGGAAATGGGATTAAGGGCTCACATCTCTCTTCCAGGGGGGTTACCAGAATCCTGAACCAAATACTTTCCAATGCAACATTTTTTCCTTTTCTTGTTCCTACAAACCCAAGACTTCAACTCTTCCTTTTACTCTGCAGAAAACAGAGAAGTCTTGGGAAGTAGGTCACAGCCTCTATGGATACAGGCTGGGGAATCCAGTACAGTGCAAGTTGCTCAAGGGGACAGAGGGATGCGGGGGAGAGGATGGAGGGGGGAGGACAGGGAAGAGCAGGACAACGGAAAAAACAGCAGAGGCAGGATGTTGGCATGCTGACTCATAGCTTCTAGTGTGGGCGGGCAGGGGGTGGATGACTGTCTAATAGAAGAGACATCTGGAGGGAGGAAGCAGCATGTAAAGTACTACAAAGGGTATAAGCTGTGTAAAAAATTGAAAAAATCCCCTCCTCCAGCAGATGATGGTGTTTGAAGTCACATAAAACCCCATATATGGGGGTATTTCAAGCAAACTAAGACACACCAAATCACTTCAAAACAGTTCTCTTTATTGTTCCTCACTTATAGACAGAAATCTTGCCAAACTAAAAGCAACTACTTGCATCATTAAAGATATAACCTGACAACTTCTAGTGAGGAACTATTTTGGCTCTCCTTCTCCCAACCAAACCAAACTATCTACATTTTTCTTGGTTCTCTGAAATGCAGCCCCCTCCCCTCCTGGGAAACCACACTGCATTCTATCACAGGGCAAGACCTTATGTAATATCTGTATCTCTCTCCTGATAGCTTAAGTGAAGGTGGAGTGTATCTCAAACTTGGCAACTTTAAGATGGGTGGACTTCCAATCCCAGCATGGTTGGCTG
>JANHZU010000932.1:0-13765 GCA_032468055.1 Acrochordus granulatus
AGGAAAAAACCTGGTCCATGCTGGATTCTTCACTGCATCATTTCTCATTCTCCTAGCTGAACCCAGAGTTTGAATAAGATGGCAAATGGAAGCAAGCTCATGTGCAATTTTGGGGTCTTCTGCTTGTAATTTAGGGTTCAAATAAACTATCAAAAGTACAACATTGATAATTGTTTCAAGCCTGCTCTCACCTGGGAGATCCTAAAGGAAATTCATAGAAACCCCAACCACTTTCAGCTTAGAACTCATTAGTGAAAAGCTTCTACCAGAAAGATCTTAACTGTGGTTTGCAACAGCTGGTTCTGCCAACATGAGGTGGCCGAGGTTCTGGATTGTTACTTAAAAAGTTTCTGTCCTCACAGATAAATGTTAGGCTACAGTGAAGCTACCAGGCAGCAGAAAGAGGCACTCATATTGGAAACTGGAAGAGGGAAGCAGAAAACATAACCTTCCATTTAGGAAGAGAGGTTCAGTTTGTTTTGTGCCCCAGAATACCTTTGTCTCTTATTCAGATAAAAACATAGGAGCATTGATTGATTAGTGAAGTGCTATGCAAGAAACTATAGCAATAATCTGGATTTTTTGGTTGGTGACATTAATCATCAAGTTCACTTTGACGACTTTGCTTTGTGTCACCTAACTTTTGGACTTTGACAAGAGGTAGCTAAGAGGAGAAAATGGGGAAGTTCTCTGTGGCTGAGATGTTTTGTTCTTTTTAAGATGGCACCTCTTGGATCCCAAATATATCTCTTGGACCTCAATGGTCTTGTTTTTTTTCACACCTTCACGCCAGCTCAAAAACGTCACTCACTGGAAAAAAAATCCTTTTTTGGGACATTGTTAAGCACAAGGTGAAGGGAAAATTCTGAGACAGACTACAGATTGGCAGAAGAGGTGTAATGATTGGAACTGGTGCTGGTACTTGGCTTGGTAAGTACAAAATTCATTAAAAGTTGGAGTTTAGAAGATCAAAATGTGGAATGTTAAAGTAACTGAGCCTAACAGATGTTGAATAGTATAGCTTGGTCTCACCCTCTTCTAGGTATCTCACCAGTAAAAGAACAAATTATTGAAACTCTTGATCTTAGGTTTAGAGCAACTTGTATTGTAGTTGCATTCCATCACAGTCCCTGAAGTCTAAGCTGAACCTCCCAGTTGAGAACTTTAATGACTGGGCAACTTGAAGTACTACCAGAAGCTAACTGTGGGCTCCTTATATTCCAGTTTATGGTCTAATCTCTCTTGGGTTTGGCAGGTAACAATCCATGCATGAATACTTGCCATGTTCAATTGGGAAGCTGAAGTAGAAGTTTCAAAACTGGGGATGAAGAAAAGCTCAGCTCTTTTGTTAGCTTCTTTCAAGTTGCACAAACAATCAGGAAGGTGTCTTATTTAACATCTGATCTACTGCTTTTATTCTACATCTGATCTACCTCCTGCTTTGCTCCTTGTGTCCTTTTTTAGTATTATGTACAGGAATCTGAAGGGTATCAAGTTGAGTAGTTGAGAATCTGTCTCAAGTAAGGATACTCAAGATATGATTAGAAGGAAAATGCAAGGCCTGAAGAGATTTTTCAGAAAGTCCCATCCAATCTCACCTATGTGATATGTTTTCTACTCTTAATGCTGGAGAGAACAGCAATAGGATTTCCTAGATAACCCACAGTATTGATCAATCAGTGCCAAGTTCTATTAATAAAAATCAAAGGAGGCAATTTATAGCCTGTCCCAAAGATAACACTGAGCTAAGCTATTTCTGAAGCTACAGCTGATAGCTTGGAGGCGCTACTGCAAAACCTGCTCCAACCTTGATCCTCAACTGGTAGCTTCTTGATCACCTCCTTGAATTCTAATACTTGGGGGTAGCTCATCTGGAAGACCCTTCATTTGTGAGTTGAGTTTCAAAAGAAAGAAGCCTGTTCCATGCTGAATTCTTCATTGCATCATTTCTCATCCTCCTAGCTGAACCCAGAGTTTAGTCAAGCTAGCAGGAAAAAATAGGCTCCAACATGAGCTTCCTAATCAATGCTAGGATATAGAGAAACCAGCAGAGAGTCAGCGTATCTGAGTGCCAAGCCTGCTGCTTCAACTGTGAGCAGGGACATTTGAAGATTCAGGGATAGGAAAGAATGAGGCTCTTTGGAGTCTATTCTAAGCCTAAAGCTCACACAATAAATTCTCCACCTGAGCTGAGTTGGTAAGGTAGCTTGCAAGAGTGTCTGCTGCACACTGTATGCTCAGTTGTCTGCTGCATGAGCTCCTAGTTGAACCCAGAGTTTGGGTAAGCTGGCAAACAGAAACAAGCTAACTGGGTACCTGCTTGTGCCCTGTGCAATTTTTGGGGTCTTCTGCTTGTAATGGGGTCTTCTGCTTGTAAGGTTCAAGTAAGCTACCCTAGATGCAATGTAGATAATTGATCAAAGTCTGCTCTCACCTGGGAGATCCTATAGGAAATTCAAAGAAACCCCTTCCACTTTCAGCTTAGAACTCATTGGTGAAGGAAAAAGCTTCTGCCAGAAAGATCTTAACTCCCAGCTGTGGTTTTCAACATGAGATGGTGCAGGTTCCTGATTGCTACTTAAAAAGTTTCTGTCCTCACAGATAAATGTTAGGTTTCAGTGAAGCTACTGGGCAGCAGAAAGAACCACTCACGTCTTGGGAAGTGGAAGAGCAGAAAGCATAACCCCAGTCAGGGTTTAGTTGGAAAATTGCTCAACTCGGGTTAGGTGGCATGCTAGCTTATTTCAAAGAGGGTACTAGGAAAGCCTTATGTGCCATCAACTGAATGTAAGCTTCATACCAGCTGCTACAAAACCACATACCCTACTGAAACCTTATGCTAGGATGAAACTTCATTTAGGAGATCTTGAATCTCCCAGGTGATTAATTGGACTTGGGAAAGTGAAGGGAAGCTCTGGAGATTTTGTCCCCCACCTGATGCTCATCTTGAGAGACTCTGGAATTCCCAGGTCAAGGTTATTTCAGCTTCTGAGAAGGTGTAATTGTATGTGGAAATGACCTTGGGAGACAGGAGGAAAACCTGTGTAGTCGCACTTTTTGTCTGGACTACCTTCTACCTAATAGCAGGTGGGAGAAAGCCATAGAAAAACACAAAAGTTATTAAATAGACAAGCTTCCTAATAAGGAATCAGGAACCAAGAGGTGAAATCAAGAGGTTTCTGATCATTCCAGTTTGAAGATATGTATTTACTTATTTATGTGATTTATTGACTGCCTAAATCCTAACAGAGGTGCTTTATGAAAATCTGCTCCCAAGCTGACTCTTGCAGGGAAATGAGTGGTGGACTTTCTAGGATGCAAAATAGAGAAGAGGTTGAATGAATGCAAGAGTCCTTGCTGTTTTGTTGAAAATCATAGTTTAAGGCTGCGCAATCCAGGCTAAGGGCTCTAACAGCGTGGTTTCTCCAAGCTATGGGCTTCCCAATGAAGCCAGCTGAAAACCTTCAACACTGTAAATTTCCTCTAAACTCAGCTAGGAATTTTTTAAAAACCTTCTTATACATTAGGATTCCTCAAAGCTAATGCAAAACCATTAGCATTAATGAGGCTCAGATAGGGGAAAACTAACATCCTGCAGCATTTCCAAAGCACTGATGGCAATTGAACGGTTATTTGATCCTGAATCAGCCACCTTGTAGAAGGAGAATCAGTTCAGAGCTTCACTATAGGCTATGTTGTTTATTACCAAGGAGAATGGCAAGAAACATGGTCAAACCACATTTCTTTCCAGGTCGTGCAGTCTAATACTTTAAAACAAAAGGAATATGCAGCCAGGTTATCTGAGTAAGAAAGCAGGAAAGCCAGGATCTGAAAATAGCTGTAGAATATAGTCTTTTAAATCTTAATATAGCAAATTTAGTCAATGCTTTACTAAATTCCTCAAGTGCAAATTCTTGGGTCCTCAATATAGGATGGTTTTGGGGCAATAGCAACAGCAAAATTTCAGGATGCTGGAAAGGATTTTTCAGAGGGAGAAGCTAGTGGCAATTAAAAGCAATTTAGGTTGTCAATTAAGTAGGAATAAATCATACTCCAGCCTGCTTCTCCACCTGTAGCAGCAGGAACAGCAGGAATTGATGGCTTTTGAAAGGTGGACATGCATGTGATTGCTTGCTATGTCCTGGAGTCTAATACATTCAGTTAGCCTGGTGCTCTTGTTCCTAGGATATCGTGGGTTCGAGATCTAGCTCCTGCAGGATGTGGCCTCATTTCTACCAAGCAGCCTGGAGGTTGAAAGGGAATTCTGCACACAGTGGGAACTGAACTCTGACTGAAAGACAAATCCCTAATTTTTTAGTCTCTCAAAATGCTTAGGATCTTCTTTACAGACAGATAAAAAACAGAACAGTTCTTATAAATTGAAAATTCCCTTTCCTATAAAACTGATTGCCTACAGCTAACTTCCTCAGTCTGGAACTTGGCACTGTATTGGGCTTCAACTCTTAATATTTCTTATCCAGCCTAACGATTGGTAACAGGTGCTAAGCACTGTGGCTCAGCACCAGAACTTAGCCTGACACCCCCATCGTGACTATAGGAATCCTTCTCCCTCTGCCTTAATAATGGATGACCTGCCATTGTCACTTGGTTCCTTGCTGGACTAGCCAGATGTCCATCTGGGCCTGTGTGTACCAACAGGAGGGAAAGACGGACCGGCCTAAGTCCCAAGATCCTGTTGAAACTTAACACTTACTTCAGCCGATTAGTGGGGAGGTGTGAACTACTTCAGATAATAAACGGTGCTAGAATGGTTTGAAAGACGCATGGATAAAGTTGATGAAATGCAAGCTCTGGATGGACAGATATATTCAGAAGTGCCAACTCTTTTTCTTTACTGGTTCTGGTGTCTTTAGCACATGAATCCATATGGCCTTAAAGAAGATTATGGTGTATCTCTGTCTCCAAAACTGACCACCTGATCTGTTGGCTTTGTTAGACAAAGATGTCTTGTTCTGGCAACTGAAAGATTTGAAGTGGTACATCGCCCATTATAAAGGAAACAATGATCAACAGTTAGAGATGTAGGTTGAGTCTCTGTACCCCCAATGCTCATCGCACCCAATCGAGAATTTTCCACCTCCTGAATTCAAAACAGAACCAACTGAAACAGAATCTACAAATTAATCATTCTTGATGGGGTCAGCTGCAAACTTCTCTCACACTCTGTGATCAATGCTCCATTTTTTCCACTGCAACTTGTTGTTTCTTTACTTAAACAATGCAAGGCTGTGAGGGCCAAAAATGGAGCTGAATAAGAGGAAGTAGCAATTGACTTTCAGAGATGGGACTGTATTTTGAGATGCACTGACTGAGTGGGTTTTCTCCTCCTAAGAAAGCTTGTTTTGTACGGCTGCTTGGGGTCTTGATCTGGAGTCTGTTTAAGCCAAAGTGAATCTCTGTTTCCTCTCACAGATTGTATTGGGATGTTATTGCATGCTTCTCTTAAGTGGACCAGGCTGTTACCTTTTCCCCTTAGTTTTCTTCTTCAGGGCAATTTACTGCTAAATTGAATTCAAATGCATCAATTTAGCTAAAAATGAAATGTTCCGATTGTGCCATTATGAGCTTTACCTCCAGTTTTCTACCTGGTACATCAACAGGAAAGCCAACAAACAAGAGATATTTGACATTCTTAAATCAAGTGACAAGTCTTGAGGAAGTATTCTATTTGTAGAGGAGTTTCTTGTGTGAGAGTTGGGCAGCCATATACATTTGTTTAATAAATAAACTAAGATTTCAATTCATACCCAGTTTTCCCTTCACAAAGAAGAGATTTCCTAGCACTTGTTTTTTTAGAGTCTGCTCCCCTCAGAATGAAACACTACATTATTTTCACTGAGATAACAAACTTAAGATCTAAGAAATTTCAGTTGAATGATGTTTCACATATTCATAAATAAGCATCTGATATAGATAGATAACATTAAGAAAATTAAATCTAGAATATTCTCTTCCAGGAATCCAGTTGTCTTTACTCAGAGATTGAATAATACTTGAATTTTTAAAAATTTCAAATAATTTCAAATTTTTAAAGAAAAATTAAAGTATATTTTTATGTTTTCTTAATGTAGGTTTCCTGTTTAGACAAAATCCTACGCAAGCTAGATGTTGTGTTGCTGCTACCTCAGTAGAAATCAGTCTAAAATGTCCTTCGCTCTCCTGTCCCACCTTTTGGTGATTCAAATGCTGCTATCTCTTGACCTTTCTCCTATTTTGTGCTTTGTCACAAACCTATGGCCCCATTCTTTTTGTTTGTCAAATGATGGCTCCAAACTTTATTTGGGGAAACAAAATAAAATCCTTTCTGTATGGTTCTATGTAACTACTTTGAGCTCAGAAAGCTCAGCTTCCCTGATTTGCAGAAAATGTATAGATCAAAGTCTGAAACCTAGGACTTAAAGAGAAACTAGGGGATGAATACGTTTGTAAATTCAGAAGATGGAGAACCTCATCTTTCTTTTAATTAAAAAAATCTAGACTTCAAAACATGAAAATATGCTTAACATCTCTCTCTCTTGCATGGACAAATTTCTATTTTCAGGAGTTTCCAAATGATGGATCTCTCTAAAGACATCATGTAGCTATTCCATATTTATCTCCTTAACTAATTCTATTTGAGGAGAAAAAAAATCAAAAGAGGAAGATCACAGTTTCTTGCAAATTCTCTCTCCATAAATTCACGTGACTAGTATAGAGCAGTGATTTTCAAACTTGATAACTTTAAAATGCGTGGACTTCAATTCCCAAACTTCCTGCTGGCTGGAGAATTCTGAGAGTTGAAGTCCACCCATCTAAAAGTTGCCAAGTTTGAAGAACACTGGTGCAGAGTATTGTGCTCTAGCAGCACCCAACTCCAACAGAAGATATATGTACAGCATCTTCATCATCCTGTCTTTATCTTCCCCTACAGGTACCACCACAGCTCCCACTGTGTTCCCACTGATTCCTCATGATGTTAGGGAAACCTCTCCCGCCTCCCAAGTTACCATTGGTTGTCTCATCAAAGACTACTTTCCTGAACCAGCCACAGTGCAATGGAATTCAGGCGCCATCACCAGCGGAATCCACCACTTCCCTCCAGTTTTGCATCCAGCCGGTGGCTATACACACAGCAGCCTGCTCACCATCCCCATCAGCCAATGGCAATCCGAGTCTTTCCAGTGCAACATTCACCATGCAGCCACCAACACCAGAATTAACAAAAGCATTGGCCGTGAGTCCAGCTAAATTGCTCTTATCATTTTTCCTTTCAAAAGGCAGTTGGTTTGACAAAAAATAAAGGAAAATATGTCAGATGGGAAAAAAGATGTAGTATTCAGGATAATATTAGATTTCTTCTTAGGAAATCCTACAGAAAAGAGCTAAAAATGGAGTCTTTCCAATGTGATTTGCAAGGACCAGGAGACTGGCATGAAGAGAAAAACTCTGGAGCTTTCAGATCAGGAGAAGGCAGAAACCAGGTCAAGCCATCTGAGATTTCAGTGATGAGGAGCAAATTTCTGCATTTTTCTTTAAATGCTATGGAAATCTGGGGTGTTTTTGAAAGTCCATGACATATTTCAATGCAATTTCTGGGGATACATTTATAGAAGTTTTATTCCTTTAGTATTGTTGAAGCCGCTTTCCCAATATGAAGTGTTTGCCAGTTTAAGTATCTCCATCCCTTTTCTTTGTGCCGAATGGCTGAAATGAAGAAGGATCTGGGGGTGTCTAAGGCCATTTCAAAGGATGACTTTACTTCAGAATCTGCTTGTCACTGCAATTCTTTGTGGTCTTCTTACAGTTCAGTACTTCTTAGAAGGCCATCTTGAATGGAATAGACTTCAGGGATAAGATTTGGTGCATTCTTCAACACTGAAAGTCACTTTTCCCCCTTCCCATAGGTTGTGCAGCCCGTAAACCAGTGGCCCCTGAGGTCCATCTGCTCCATTCCTCATGCAAATCTAAAGGTAGTGCTGGAACCATGGAGCTGGTGTGCATCATTAGGGGTTTCTACCCTAGTGACATTAACATTGAATGGCTGGTGGGTAGCCAACATGGATTGCTGGCTCCCTTCACTGAACCTCCTAGGCCTGATGTCAGTGGAAACACTTTCAGTACCACCAGCAGAGTCAACATCACCCAAGCAGATTGGCTGCAAGGAAAACCTTATTACTGCCAGGTCACCCATGTGGCATCACAAACCATGGTGAAAAGCAGAGCCAGGAAATGTGAAGGTAATAATGACAGAATGCATATACTTTGTATAAGGGGGCATGGACAAAAAAGAAAAATCAAGGAGGAGGTTAGCTAAACTTCATATAAGCCCTTCTCTCTTAGATAGAAATCCATACCAAACCAAATCGCCGCTGCCAATTTTCTGGCATCGTTGGAAGCAAGAATTCTGAATGCATTAGAGGATGATTTCATAGTTAAGATACCCCAATAGACAGAATACTATTCAATGATAGGAATTGAGATCTTAACAGTGTAAAATAAGTTATTATTAGACTTATTGTAAGTTTCAGTGGGCAAAGGTTCCTTGTGACTTGATTAGAGTTAGGGTTAGACATTAGAATATAATCTCAGGCTCCATAACATGCTTTCTTCTTTTAAAAGATGTGTCCCGAAGTGATCTTTCACTCAAATTTATTGTGAAGAGAATAATGTGAAACAGAGACATAGAAAACTCTAAGACAGTAGTCAATAGGACAAATACTGGACAATTCACAAGCAAAACAAGCAATGTTTTACCTGGGTAAACTCAAGAGCTGATCTAGAAAGAAGAAAACAGATGAGGTCAAAGGGCAAAGGGAGGATTGATGCAAGGGCTGACATGAATTTTGTATCCATAGATGCCAGCAGTCCCTTCTACTCTGGGATTAACTCCTACCTTCTGCCCCCACGTCCAAAAGACTTGTACATAAACAGAAATTCCAAGATCACTTGTGTGGTGATCAATCTGGAAAAGGAAGAGGGGTTGCAAATAAACTGGTCACGTGAGAAGCAAGTTGCCATTCATCCTGAATTAGTGGTGGTGACAGAAGAAATCAATGGAACCTACACTGCAGTCAGCCGCCTCCCTGTCCCTCCCGAAGACTGGGAATCAGGAGAGCCTTTCACCTGTCAAGTAGAATATCCAGGTTTGCCAGGTCCTATTGTTAAGGAGATTTCCAAGGTCACAGGTAAGGAGGAAGGAGATTGTTCAGCTTTTATCAGTTGTCTGCAGTTGTGGATCTTTTGTTATTTCTTCTGATATCATGGCATCCAGGGCTGAGTTTATAGTAAGCTGTTTTACTTCTGTGACAACTGTGCAGAGCTTTAAACTAGAATGCTTGACGATCCTCAGAACCTATGATGAGATTATTGAGTGCAAAACTGGTCTACTTCTAACATGGCTCCATACAATGCAGGCGTTAGCCCAAAGCGAGATATGGGTTCCTGCATAATTACAAGAATTTGCCCAGCCAGATCTTGGACACCTGCAACTCATAGATATGGTTCAATGGGCTTATCATGCATAAAAATTCATTGTGACCCAAGACTGACTCCCTGGCTCAGAACTTCCTTCCTTCCTTAGACCTTTCACAGGTCTAGCTTGTCCTGCCTTCAAAACATTAATTGTCTTCATTGGCTGAGGTTCTTATATCACATTAATTTCTAGTTGACGTTGGAATACTATGTGACCCCCTTGTCAACTGTGTAATTATAATTGTGGCTCATCTCTTAATCTCATAAGTGAAACAGTCCTCAGTGATTGGTTGGCTACAAATAATCATTGCTTAGTACATGGGAACATAGGCACTGCTTCCATTATTTTATGCCAAACTAAACAATATTTGTCTTTTTTTTCCTTTATCTTTTTCTTTCTATGTTCACAAAGCATACCACAAGGCACCAATTGTCCACATCTATCCTCCCATTGAAGAGTCACACAACTCTGACAATAAGCTTATCCTCACCTGCTTCATTCAAAAATTTTTCCCTGAAGATATTGATGTCCAGTGGCAAAAGAATGGCAATGCCATTTCAGAAGATGACTACATCCATACCCCAGCTGTGAAGGAAAAAAGTGATGCTGATTTCATCATGTACAGCAAATTGATAATTTCAAAGTCAGATTGGAATGCTATGGAGACTTTCAGCTGTATGGTTGTCCATGAGGCCCTTCAATTAAAGTTCACCCTGAGGAGCATAGAGAAATCTTTGGGTAAATGTTGAAGACTCCCCTCAACATGCATTGTCTTACTCGATTTGTCTCTCACAGTTTCAGATCCAATCCTTGTAAATAATTTTCAAGCTTAAGTGTCTGGCTCACAGCTAAATAAAAGCAAACCAACTCACTGGTATCTCATGTTGTGCTCTTTTCTACAACCAAATTGGGGTCTAGGCCAGGATGAGGGAAGAATTCTGCAATGAAGAGGAAATGGGCTAATTTCTCTGAACTTTACAAAAAGGATAACAGTGATACTGGTCGCAAAAAGGATTTATCTCCTTTCATATCAGTATCAATTCAAGGACTAAAGTCCTAGGTACATCTGTGTGCAGTCATTCCACATTATCCTCCTCACAGTTCCTCCACATGTGTCAGGGATGGAAAGTATCTGTTCAAACCAACCAGCAGAGCATCACAGCTCTCTGGAGATGTGAACCCAGATCTTCTTTCACCACACTCCACTCTACTCCACATTTATTTCCACATTCATTTATAAGTTGGCTGTGGACTTCTGGCACAGAATGCAATTTAATTAAATAATGACCATTATTTATTTACAACTTTCCCATGAAATTTCTCTTCATCTCTCCATCCTAACTCTTTCAGCCAAGCGCCATTCAATCAGAATTGAATGGAAGGCTCTTGGAGATAATCATCCTTTTAACATCCTTGGGATTGTTCTTGGCTGACTGGTGGGCTGGCTGGCTGGCCAGCCAAACTCTGGGCAGTTCACAACCCAGGAATAAAACAGTAGATACAACTATAAAAACAAAAGGCAATGAAATTAATACCAGCAAAACGTGACACTGCAAATACATTTCAGTGATGCAAGGGGGTATTTACCCCTGGAGGCAAAGTGGAGAAATGATCACAGTAGCCTGGGAAAACCCTCTATTAGAATGCTGCATCAAATGACTCTTAAATCTAAGGAATAACAAAAATTCATAGAATTCAACAGAATACACACAAATATACTCTACCGCCCAAGCTGAATCTCTCTTTCCATTTTGACTTCCATTGTATAGATTCTGATGTCGCTCAGAAATAAAGACACTGCATAACATGTCAGAACATAAAGGTAATTTCAAGCGCCAACTTCATAATGATCCTAAATGTGCCACTTAACACTATTTTTTTCCATTTCTTTTTAAATTAATTGTTACGAGGAAAATAATGTTAACAAGTCCAACATGTATGATGAGACATACACCCCATCTTTTCCTAATGATTGGATTTCACACATATCATAGGATGAAGGACTCAGCCACCATGGGGAATTTGTGCTTTGAAGTCCACACATCTTCAAGTTGCCAAGGTTGAGAAACACTAACTTAGGCAATATCCAAGCATTTGGCCTAATCAGATTCCTTATTTACCAAATGCAAATCTCCTGGAGAGAAAAAAATGCTTGAAGAACCTCTTCGAACTTTGTGATCAAGACTCAAAAACCCAAAACAAACAATCCCCACCAAAAAACTTCCACATTCATAATACCAAAGTGCCTCAAACATAATCTTTAGCTACAGAAAAACCAGAAATTGCTCCAACTTCTCCAACATACCAAGTGCTGAACTTCCAAATCAAGAGAAAAGAACACTGATTTCCAAACACATAGCAGCCAAGACCCCTCAATTCTGGAAAATAAACATTTAGACTTCTTCTGATAATACAAACTCATTTAAAAACCTCTGCATCTGTCAAGCTCCAAAAAATCATCGCATTCCCCAATTTTTTTAAGAATTTATCCTCTGAGAACTGAGGGGCAGCACAAAGAAACATAGAAACAAGGAAGAATGTCTAACATTGGAAACTTTATTGACACAAATGCCAGCTATTTCTGGAATGTTGGCATTTGGGTTTTGCTTTTAGTGACGATGCTTCTAGAACAATCGGTCCTCAACTTACCATCATAATTGAGTGCAGAATTATGGTTTAAGTCATGGCAGTGATTAAATAGCTCACCATGTGACTGCACCCAATTTTACAATGCTTTTTGCAGCAGTTATTAGTCAAACACTGTAGTCGTTAAGCAAATCCATTTTCTCCAATATTCAGCATTTTTATCTGGAAACCAGAAATAAAGGCTGCTTTCCAGCAAAAATCACCAAAAATCACAGGCATGTGACTGTGAGACTCGGCAAACATCTCAGACAAGGTCCCAAAATGTGATCACGCAATCATGTAAGGGGCTGACCATCAGCAAAACTGGGTTGCAAGTACCTTTTTGAGGGTCCGTCATAACTTTTGAAGAGCCGCTAAGCAATCAGTCCTATGTCGGGGACTACCTGTAGGCAACTGATTCATTTTCCAGACCTCCTTTGGTAGCACTAAGTTATATAAACTGGAGTGAAGAATTCGTACCTACTGCAGAGAAACAAAATGTACTCACAAGTGATTCATCCTGCTCTGGTGTGCACAGAAGAACCTAAACAAATTGAACACCTAAATAGTCATAACATGGTAATTCAGGATACAATCTGAAAACTAAAAATAATATATCACACAAGATACGTAGTATGCTCCACTTCACATTTGAAAAGAATGGCCTTGCAATCATTAGGAGCACAATTAAAACAATTACAAATAATTTTAAAAATAAAACAACAGAGTTGCAAGTAGACAGAGTAGTAGTTTTCACCTAGGAGTTCCATTGTCATAGTTGAGACCTTGTGACTAATCATCCTCCATAAAAGGAAGAGACAGTCTTCTCTTGTGTTCTCAGTAAATTGTGTCCTCCTTGAACCAATTTTACGACATATGCCAACTGATTAGTTTTCACTTTTGCAACTAGAGTTCCATTCTCAAATCTCTATTGAATAATGAAGTTTGCTGGATGATCTTTCTAGTCAAATTTGTGATCAAATAGATTCCTTTGGACTCACTTTTCCTCCCTCTGCTACTATCACCAAATTATTCCACCCAGATCTTTTCAGTGGCTTATTGACACTGATAGATTTAGAGAAGACTGGTCTTAGTTTGCCCATCAGTTAAAATCTTCAGGGATCATCCATAAACAAGTCCTCAGTTAGAGTCCTGAAAAAATACAAGGAATGTTCTAATCGGCAGATACTCTAGGACTAGTTCATTAGGCCACAAATAAATAAATAATCATGGTGATTTGCTTACCAAATACAGCAAAAAATAATTTGTAAAATCAGGTTGGTCATCTGATGATCATTTAACAACTAGCATGAATTAGGACCATAATTCTGGGCTCCACTAACAAAAAACAAACATTAAAAACATTAATTAAAACATTAAAAAAACATTGAAATGAAATAAAACATTTAAATACAATAAAAAACCCAGCAGAACTAGAGGGGTGGGCTAAAAAGTATTTCATATATAAAAAGGGAGGATGAGGATGGCTAGTGATCAACCAGCCACCTCCAAGATGAGGGTGAGCCCCCCCTGGAGTACCAGGCCAACTCGCAGAGCCAGATCTTAAGGCCTGTCCAGAAGGCCAGAAGGGAGGGGGCAGCCCTCAACTCGAGGGACAAGATATTCTATAGGGCAGGAGCCACAGCAGAGAAGGCTCTTCTCCTAGAC